>PVKM010005091.1:0-49699 GCA_004027735.1 Carollia perspicillata
TTATTAACCAAATGTTTGCTGCTCTCAAAAACAAAACATAGAGTTGCAAAAATATTTGTGAGCCAGCAAGTGATCTCTATTTTGAATCCTGATTTAAATTCAGACTAAAATAGCTAAGTAAAAATTAAATTGTTAACTATATTAATTAAACAGAAAATCCTAAGAATGGGAAAATATCTTCTTGATTTAGGTTCCAAGTCTTAATCTGAGGTATATGCATTAAAAAGAACCATTTTATACATTGCTTGACTCTTAAATATTTTAATTTTAATTGCATATGGAAGCAATAAAGATCTTTTCTTCATGAAACATGATTTTCCCCATCACATTACATATAAAGAGTTATGTATTATAATCTATACTGTGATTAAGAATGGCTAATCACACATCATTGTCATCAGTTCAACAAGTCAGTTTTGAGATCAATGAAAGAACATTGCCTCAATGTATTTGGTTTTAGAAATGTGTTAATAAAACTCCCTAACCATTTTAATATTGCATTTCCATGCAGAGCTGTTTTCTACAATTGAATAGTTTTCTTGGACAGGTACATTTTTACTACATTAAAAATGTATTTGTTTCAACTGTCTGTTTAAATAAGGTGTCTAGACTGTTTAAGACAAAAAATATCATAATGGACATATTGTATCTGTTTTCATAAAGTAGTCTCTAATTTTTAAAGTAAGTAAGCATGACTAGAGGGCATTACACTAAGTGAAATAAGCCAGGTGGTAAAAGATAAATATCCTATGATCTCACCTATACATGGAACCCAATGAACAAAACAAACAAAGAAGAAAAATATAACCAGAGACATTGAAATAAAGAACAAATGGACAATAACTAGAGGGGAAGTGGGAGGGAGATAATGGGGGAAAGAAAGGGAAAGGTCATCAAGGAAGGTATATAAAGGACCCATGGACAAAGACAACTTGGGGAAGATTGAATGTGGGAGGTGGGGATGGGTAGGATGGGGGAGAGTAATGGGAGGGAAATGGGCACAACTGTACTTTAACAATAAAAAAATAAAAATAAATAAATGTCCTGAGTATGTATTGGTAAAAAAAAATAAGAAAGAAAGAAAATATGACCAGAATGTTTAAAACCATGGCTATGTACAGGGTTTGGCAAAAATAGATATACAGTTGTGAGTGCATAAAACAGTTTATTCTCATATTGTTGTTTATTAATTATTGCATTACAATCGTAAACCTACTTTTGTTCACTATTGTACTGTTCGCTACTTTTTGTTCACTACTTTTGTTCATATACTGTACTTATAGTGTAAATACAAGGCTTTGAATATACCTGAGATTTTAAACTGAAAAAATGACATGTGACATATTGCAATGTTGTTACCCAAGTTATATGAGGAATGCTTTTGTAAGTCAGTTAATCACAAGTAAAGAAAACAGTCATCAGGGTTATTTGTTCCAGACTTTCTAGTTCCTGTTTGGAGCTAGAAAAGCCAAGAAAATGAAATGTATTGCAAGCTATACCCTCAAGTAACACCATAAAATGAAATCAATAGCATTTGAGTTGCTTTATCACCAGCTTAAGTTTTATCTTAATTGTTCTTTTATTCCTGATTGAAGGCTATTTATTGAATCAAAACACAATGACATTATTTATAGAAAGCTATGAGTGTTTTCTTCCACATTTAAAGATAACACAGAGAAACAGACAATAGGACAGGGATAAGCAGAGGGAAAGGGAGGGGTGGGGGGAGGTGAGTGTGGGCCAAGGGGAGATAAATGCAGACAAAAAGAGTCTTAACTTTAGGTAGCAAGTGCATGATACCCTGTGCGGATGATGTTTTATTGAGTTGTATGCTTGAAATCTGTATGTTTTGTGAACCGATGTTACCCCAATACATTTGGTAGAATTGTACCAAATGTACCAAATGAAGTGTACCAAACAGTTCAATTATAGCATTCCATAAATCAAACTGAGCTATAAAGTTGCATATTATTGCTGTTGTTCTATATAAAAATAGAATATAGATGATGTGTGGCAGTAATTTTGGTATGAGTTTCTGTGGAGTTCTCCTTAACACAGATTCTTTGATGCTCCTTTGGGATTAATAACATTCTCTTCTAAACCCTGGAGAGACTGAGTTGGTCTGGGAAGACAGAGATCATAGACAGGGAAAAAGGGACTCACAATTTTAAATAATGTATTAGAAATATTAATGCATTCACATTTTCCTTTTAATCATAAAATGAAGATAATTACTTTATCAAAAATAATAGTCAGTATGGGAGCCAAAAAAGAAAATATGAGTACCTGGCAGAGTGGGAAGAGCAGGAAAGAAAGAAAAACTGGAAAATGCAGAATCTGGAGGACCAGAGAGTTTGTGGTGAAGGAGGACCAAGAAATCAACACTTTCTAGTTGTGTTGGAGGGAGAGAAATCCTCCAAAGCTTTTCAGAGTCTAGTCTATAACATCAAACAGTGGGAGGCCACCCTTAAGTATACATATTTCCATGATTAAAAGAGTTTATTGGCTCCATCTGTTGTAATGACTACCTAAATTACTGCAATGAAGAGGGGACAGGTCCGCTGTGGTATAGGGATTATGGGTGGTATACGTCCTGCATATCTGCATACTCGTAGCCCGGTATTCAAATCCCTTCCTGATCTAGCCTTAACTTCCCAGGCTCACTCATTCATTGGCCTAAATCTTCATTGCATGTATTGATGCGTTATGTATGTTAGACTATTGAGATATATCAATAAATACAGACAAATAAAACACAATTTATCCTCATGTAGCTAAAATTCATTACAAATGTTTCAACTACGATCTGCTTTCCAGGCACACTGAAGTGGTGTGCTTAAGATGGACATATAGAATATAATTATAGAAGTATTTTTTTCTTTTCTGTTATGCTTTCTATACTGCTAATTTGAGGCAATCTTTCTTCTGATGCTGAGTGACAGCTCAAGAAATCCTATGTCTTCTTAAAAAAATGATTCTAGTTAATAGAAAGTACTATGATCATAATATGTTTTAATAATAAACTATTATTAGTTTAATGTATTAATTAATACTTTAAATTTCATTTAATGATAAAGCTTTTTCTCCCTTTCCAGTTAAAATGTATTTCTGGAAACTCTCCTGCCTTTAGAAAAGAGGTTGTAAAAGAATTATTTTTTGTCTATTAAACACCTCCTCGCCTATTTACTGGCATCTGTGTTCTTTTCAACCCTCTGGTTGCCATCATTTGGTGTTGGTGACTGAGGAAGAAGAAAGATTGATAAGGCGGTCAGGAAAGTTGCAACTTAAATAGTACCATTGTGAAATGATGGAACACTTGTTGGGTCAGACGCAGGTTTAAAACAGACGTTGTCAATAAGCAAACACTTTCAGCATCAGTGTGCTCTCCTGCAGTAACTGACTTTGGCAGTGCATTTCACTTGATTCTCTTGTCACATCAGCAGAAATTCAGCAGTCCATCTCCAGATTTTGCTTTTTGCATTCTCATCACTGCTCCAGATGACCCTACTAAACAGGATCTACAAACACTAGCATTCTCATGTGTCCCAAATCTGGACCTTGGCTTACATTTGCAAGCTCTTGGCCTGCATAATCCTATGAGTACAGGCTTATCTTAATGTAGCTGTAATTCCCCGCTTTGCTCCAACCATCATAAGGGCTTTTCAGTTCTGTAGTTTACCCTCAGGACAGGTCTCAGACATTAACCCACTGTGCCCCCGAAACATAGGAACACAGTGGTCTTACTCTAGTCGCCAACATTACATTGGAGATAGAAGAATATATATTCCCACAACACTCCTTTTCTGGGAATGAGCATGCTGTGAAACAGAATGCGAATAACACCTTGCAAGTTTTTCCCCACAGGACTACTTCACACAAAATCATTTCTAAATCTATATAATT
The DNA here is from genome assembly GCA_004027735.1 of Carollia perspicillata. Classification (NCBI taxonomy): domain Eukaryota; kingdom Metazoa; phylum Chordata; class Mammalia; order Chiroptera; family Phyllostomidae; genus Carollia; species Carollia perspicillata. The sequence goes on from PVKM010005091.1 coordinate 3,904, forward strand.
GATCTTTTTCTTTATTCTCTTTGAGACTAAGAGTTTTTGGAATGGTTTGTTGTGCTGCGTGTGCTTATTTTAAATATCTTTGATAATCTCTATTTCTTTGTAATTTTAGGTCTATTGTATCATGGTACTTTGGTTTAAACTTCCAATTTAATACCTATTTTTTCATCATTTCTAATATGTGCTTCCTGTGTTTGAAACTGTCCTTTCAAAACTTTTCTATTCGTTCTTATGAATGCAGCTCAAAGGTCAGCCCAGTTGGAAAGTCTCCTCTAGTCCATCACTCATGTGTGGGCTGTCAGTCTCTGTACCACACTGCAGTGTGTACCACCCCCAGCCTTCTCTGCGGATCCTGAACCAAGAGTTGATGCTGGGCTGAGCCCAGTGTATGTTGAATAGAAAACGATAACATAAAAGATACATCATGTTACTGGGAAATATTTTATCCTTACTGCTTTTATTTTAGTGCTGCTGTCAAGAGCTAGTAGACCAAAACCAGTTCACCTTTCTCTCTATGTTTATTTATTAATTCTTGGGAAAATTTCCTCTTTAAAAATGTTTTCTGTTAATTTGAATTATTTTATTCATAATTCATTCATTTGATCATATATTTATTATATTACCCACTACTTGCAAAGGTGATTAATTCAGTTAAGAGATAAAAACCAGTAGTTAAGAAAGGGAAAACATGTCTCTAGGAAACCTATATAAAATAAATCTAAAGCATGTGATTGAAAACTTAATCTTAGCTTAGTAACAGCTAACGCAATGTGAAAATCAGAGATGACCAAGCTCCCAAATTCATCAACTGTAAAATAATTTTACTGTATAAACAAATGTTTCAAATATCCTTGGATTCAAATATGTATTTAAGGATTTGAGGAACTTGATTTAAGTGACAATGTAATGTTTGCATCCCACTCATTACAAACAGACTGAGAGAGCCAGACACTGGGAGGCAGCATACCTTGGGCCGTTTGCACTTCTACACAACGGTGCCGAAGTTGCTACGCCCTGACCATTTTTTACCTGGGACGCAGAACTGTTCACGCAGCTGGCAGTTGTGAAAAGTGAGATAATGTTTGCAGGAATGCCTCACGTAGTCCAGCAATATACCCTGCGCCTCTTTATTCCTTTCTCTAAAAGTGGTGGTCTCTGCATCCCAAGGTCTTCCATGCTGCACTCCAGGCATGTGCACGTTGTCCCCAGCCCTACACTCTGCCTGAAAGTCTGGAGAGTTGTGCCATTATGCTCACTGCTGTGCTGATACTCCTGATAATACGTGTGTTGTGAGCAATAAGGTCTTTTTTCTTCAGACCCAGAAATTGTTTGTGTTTTACCAATATTCATGGATCCTTACTGGGCTAAAGAGGTTTTTATGGAAGTTTCTTGCTTCTAGATATTCTCCTCACTATCGAGTTTACTTAATATTGTAGCATCCAACAAAAACCAATGGATAATATCTACAGTGTTGTAGGTTAACATCCAAATCACAGAAACAAAATCTCTGGAATATCAGCGAATGTAATGACAACTGCTCGTAAGGAAGTTCAGGGAAGAACAGGGGTTTCTGCAGGTCATGAGAGCTTGTGAACCTCCAAGTCGGTCACATGCACTCAATTGAAAAGTTACAAAGCTAATATGAAAACGTTGATTAAGGAGCAAACGCTGAGAGTGCAATAGAAAATGACCAGACACAACAGGGGCAGAGAAAAGGAAACACCTCCAATTAAAGTGGAAATACAGAAAAAAGCAGCAAGCAGAGTTCTAAAAGCAAAATGATACTTTTTAATATTTTATGAAAATGAGTAAAGCAGGAAATCTAGAGCTGTAAATTAGAAAAGCTACCCTAACCCGCCTTAGGTTTTTAAGAGTATGGCAAAACTAATTTTATTTAAACATGAGAGATAGTAAAGGACCATGGTCAAAGCCACTAAGTAAAAAGAGAATAGCAAGCAAAATAATGGCTCTAAAAAAAAGAAGGCATTTTTTAAAATATGAAAACTGTACCTTTAGTATTGAAACAAGCTGAATAATTTATGAAGTAAGAGAAACTATGAAAGAAAAACACCCATCAGAATTAGAAAAACTCATAAATAAAAAATAGTTTAATGAAATGAATAAAGATATTAAACAGATTAGGCTGAAAGTGATATAAAAGAAGATTGATCACTTATAGGAGTCTCCAATGATGAAAAACAAGTTAATAAAAAAGAGAAAGTAATGAAATCTAAAATTTAAGAAAACTTTTCTGAAATAAGACTTGAATGAGTATACTATAAAATGCAGAAAATTGCTCAGATGAACCAACATGGAGATAAATAAAAACCAGCTTGTTATTTCACCTTTTGACAGTAATACTTCATGGAAGAAAAAAAATGGAGTAAAATCTTTAAGTCAAAGAAAAAAAATACACGAGTCAAGGCTTTTATTTATAGCCAGACTTATGTTCAATTATAAGGGCCTCAGATAAACTTCAAATAACACATATGGACATAGGAAATGGTGATCCTACCAGCCTTCTCTGTGGAGTCTACTAGAGAACAAGCTATAGATAACTGTATGACTATTAGCATTAATAAGGATAAAACAATGTTACATCATATTAGATGTGTGAAGAATGGAAGAGATAAAGCCAAAGCATTGCTCATGGTAAGAAATATACAAACAGTAGTCCCCTAAAATGGAGGCTAAGTGTATTATATTATGTTAGCTTTAGAACAAGGTCAGCAAACTACAGCCCCTTGGTCAGTCCAGCCTACAGCCTGTTTTAGGGGTAAAATTTTATCAAAGTGTAGTCACAGCCATTTGTTGCCCTACAGGAGTACAGTCCCCCTCTTTGTTACATATCGTCTCATTTTCCTCCTAAACTACAACAGCAGAATTGTGAATTTTCAACAGTGACCAGATGGCCTATAAAACCAAAAATATTTAACTCAGTAATCACATTTGGACAGTGAAAGTGAAGCAACTTATTATTGTGAAATCCAGTGAATAAAAGGAAAGAAACATACTTTCTTTTTTCCTGGCATTACTACAGAAGCAGAGTCTTGAGGTACCCAGATAGTAGATGTGAAGAATTTTCTTTGTATAGGAATATTTTGGCTAATAAATGTAGATGAGATGAAAGGGACAGATTAATAGATAGGAAATGACTATGAGAGGCTACTACTATCACAAAAGGAGAGGAGAACCAAAGGGACTTGGTGTGCCTAGTTAAGAAATACTGAACACAGGAGTTACCTCTTATTTATGGGCTCACTTTCTGAGATTTCAGTAACCCATGCCCAACTACAGTTTGAAATATTACATAACAAATTCCAGAAACAATTCAATAAACAATTTGTAACTATTTTAATTGCATGTCTGTCTGAGTAGCATGATGAAATCCCTAGGTCTCATTCCATCTCACCAATGGCTGAATTATCGCTTTGTCCAGTGTCCCCACACTGTATAAACTACGCACATGATCGCTTAGCCATCTGAGTGATCAGATCCATTGTTGTGGTACTGCAGGGCTTGTGTCCGAGTCACCCTTGTTTTACTTTATAATGGCCCCCAGACATTGATGGCCCAAGAGTACTGATGCTGGCAATAGGATATACCAAAGAGAAGCTGTGAAGTGCTTCTTTCAAGTGAGAAGGTAAAAGTTTCAACTTAAGAAAAGAAAAAAAAAATCACATGCTGGGCTTGTTATAACACGTGAGATAAAAACAAACCTTCTATCCATGAAATTGTGCAGAAGGAAAAACAAACTCATGCTAGTTTTGCTATTGCTCCTCAAAATGCAAAAGTTAGGGCCACTGAGTGTGATAAGTGCTTGGTTAAGGTGGAGAGGCCCTGAAGCTGTGGGTGGCAGACGTGAGCAGAAAGTGTGTTCCAAATGACAGCAATGTTGTGTGCCCAGAAGCACTGAGCCTATGTGCCTCCTGGCACAAGGGAGCCCCTGAAATGAGTGACCACATTCATGTAACTTTTATTAGTGTGGTGATAGAATTGTTCTATTTTATTCCTAGTTATTGTTGTTAATTTTTACAGTGGCTAATATACAAATTAAACTTTTTTGTAGGTATGTATGTATAGAAAAAATCACAGTACATATAGGGTTTATTGCTGTCCAGAGGTTTAAGAAACCACTGGCTTCACGTGTATCTCCTGAGGATAAGGGGAGACTAGCGAGTCATGTGTCACTGTATTACCTATAATTTATTTCTAAAACAAACAAACAAACAAACAAAAAACACACAAAACCTGAATCTAACCAGGACTCCAGATCTAACTACCAAGTTTTAGGAAATAAGAGAGACAGAGAAAAATATGAAATGATCCATTGAAAATAGTCATCAAAACTCAGACTTCAGAAATCTGTTTTTTTAACAAATACATATTATTATATAATATTATGGTGAGTAAAAATGAGTGACAGTAGTGAAGCCTATAAATTAAAAGGGACTCACAAGACATTCAACCAATTGCAGTGTATGGATCTTATTCAGATTCTGACAGTAATAAAATTTTAATATGAATATTAGCTGGATATTTGTTGATAGTGGGCAGTTTTGGTAATTGGGGAGAGTAATAATGACATTGTGAAAAGTTTTGAGAGTACTTATCTTTAAGAGGTACATATTGGAATATTTACAGATGAATTATATGTTTCTGCTCTATTTCAAAGTAATAGAGTGAGAGAGCAATTGGTAGTCGATACAGTGAGGTTCATTATAACACTCTCTTTAATTTTATTCATGTTTGAAGTGTTCCACACTAAAAGATTAAAATGTTTTAAGTACAAAATTTGGAAATGAGTTCTAAAATGTTTCTATTTAATTATTAATTTGCATTTAAATATTAAATCCAGTTATACTATAGTTGTAAAACTTACCTTGAAAATAACTTCATTAGCAACTTTTTGATAAAGAAATCACAATAAAATATTTCTTTAATGAATTCAATTTATTCTGTTTATTATCGCTATTCATTTGATATGTGGTAGAGCTAAAGACCATAGGGTAGCTAATTCTGAAGAAGCGATGAACTTTTAAACAACTAATTAATTAACCTTAATTTACATAATGATCTTATTTGCATAGGAAATGGCTAGGAATGCATTAAAAGCCATTAATAAATGAAATGTGTTAGAAATACACGAGTTTGTACTTCACACTCAGGAGGCAAATATAGTCATGAAATGTTAATAACAATATTCAAGAATCAGGCATTAAACAAACTAAGATTTAGCTTTTAGGCTTCATGCATTTCTAAGAAGAGAATTCATGAACTTACTACTTGGTCTTACCTGTACATGCCTACTGGGCACATACAGGCACATGCATGTGCATTAGGTAAACTATTATTAGCCTTACTTAAATTTCCATTCAAATTACAGTAATGAGAGCTAGTTGTATTGTACTCACATTAACTAAATATAACTATTCCCAGAAATCAGAGCTATTACCCAAGGAATGCCAAGTTCTATAACCTAAACAGTTACCAAAATTGTCTTTCTACACCTAATTGCTCGTTTGTTTCAAAAAAAGTTGACAAGTACAATTTTCAATGTACTTTCACACTTACTTTTATTTAGAATAACATGGATTGCACTATGTAATTTAGACCTGCCCTAACATTTCTACTCCAGGTTTGTCAATTAGATTTACAGTTTGAAGCACACCACAATATTTTGTAAAAATATAATTATCTGCAGTTTAAAGACTTTAAAAACTCTAAGAAATAGTCTGCTATTTTTAAACAATTTAATTCTGCAAGTGATGCATATTCATTAGATAACTTAATCCCTTTAATTCCACAGACATCTTGTGTATAATCTGGTGTTTTAGATGATTTGTTTGTACCTGTACAGCCCTTGACATGAGATCAGTAAGTGAGGTTTGAAGTAAATAAAAGGAGTGCTTTATTGTTTTAGGATCATCAATTGCTGAACTGAGAAAAGAAGCTCTGTAACACATCCTTTGACTTTTATTCCCATCCTGCTCTCTTTCTCTCCTAACACCTGGGCTCTCACTCTCTGACATTCATTCTGTAAGTGTGTGCAGCTCTACTCGGGTTCACATGCCCTCCTCTTTCTACCTCTTTTCCCTCAACAAAACGCTGGTGCAGTGTCAGGATGTCTAGGAACAGCCCCAGAGTATCAGGTCCGTGTTTCAGGTCCTGTTTCCCTCTGCTGAGACTTCATTCCACTAATGAATAAATTAAATTTGGTTCTCCTGGGTCTTCTAGATTTTAAAAAAAGTTGATGTGACTGTAAAAAAAACTGATGGGTTGCCAAAGTGCAAAGGAGTTTTTACTTCAGTGAATGGACAAGAATAGCATTTATGCATTATTGGGAACATCTCTCAGAATCTGTGCTGGGCCCCTTCACGAATGGGTTTTACTTGCTTCTTTCTCTATGTGGGTAAAACTATACGACACTGAAATGCTGAAGACAGATTTTGGAGTCAAAAGATGTAAGCCTAAATCTTTGAATTTTCATTTACTGACAAATATTATTTTTAGAAAATCACTTAATCTTTCGTTAGCATGTCTTTGTAAAATGAAGCTAATAATTCTTATCTATTAGAAATTAGATAAAATTATTTTCTCCTAATGCAACATATAAATTATGATAAATGTTAGTCATTAATATTAAGATGTGTTTTCCTCAAACCTAAGAAAATGTAAGTACCAGAAGCCACACAACTCAGGGGATATCTAGTGGTAATGCGATCATTAACGGTATACTACATTCCAGAGGGTTAGGCAGAATGTCAAAATGGTGTGAGAACAATGTTTATTATCTAACAGATAATGATGGTATTTTGCAACATTGTACACAGAAGTTGAAAATAGTGTGTTACTGTCTTGGCAGTTCAGGAGTATGAAATCACTCCGTAATTGTCATGTATTTGAAATTAAAATAAATAGGCAAACACCTCTGGGGATTAATGATCTTTGTGCATTCTTCCTTGAGAACTTTTAGAGATGGATTTCATTAAAAATAAGCAAAGTTCCGTCATGATGGTGGCATAAGTAAATATGTAATTCAGAACCTCCCAAAAACACATCAAAATTACAACTAAATTACAGAACAACCACCATTCAGATCACCTGAAATCTAGCTGAACAGAAGTCTTATCACTAAGGACATAAAGAAGAAGCCACACCAAGACTGGTAGCAGGGGCAGGGATGTGGAAAGAGGTGTTCACACATATGTGTGTGGTGGTTAAAAATCAGGAGGGATATCTCAGCAGTGGAGGTCCCCCCTGAGGAGTGAGAGATCCTTGTCCCATGTCAGATCCCCAGCCCAGGGTTCTAGTGCTGGAAAGAGAAGTTTGCATAACTTCTGGCTGTGAAAACCAGCAGGGACTGTGGCTGAGTGAGATGGAGGACTTTGGAGTCACAGGCTACATACTTGTAGTTAACTGATCTCCCTCTCTCTGAGCTCCAGCACTGGGGCAGCTGCTTAAAAGGAGCCATAGACATACAGAGAGGAACCGAATTGTCTGTTATCAGAGCAAGAGCTAGAGGGACAGCTTTCTCCCAGACAGAAGCCCTGAGCCCTCCTGAAACAGAGCCTGGCAGGCAGGTGGAGGCCATATCTGAGTTTCCATCAACCTGGCTAACACTGTTTGCCCTGCCCCGGTGATTCCCTGAGATCCTGCCCCACCTAATTTGTAGGCCAACCCAAGCTGTTTCTAGTGGCTTTTTCATGCAACTGGCCTCTTCTGCCTCATGTTTCAGATTTCCTAAAATCTCTCTAACAAGCAGCACGTGTCCTTTGTGTACCACATACCTCTTGCAAAAGTGGCCTCAGGCCCATCACTAGTTGGAGCCAGTCTCGATTTACAGGTTGGCCTCTCCTGAGCACCTCCTAGTCCAGCATAAATGGTAGCCATCTGCAGACTACTCTGTAGCTCATGCTGAGAGGCTCCTGCCAGGCTGACCTTGCACCTCCAGGGAAGTTCCAGAGCCAGTGCATCTAGTGGACAGCTTCAGACCAGGCCAGCTTACAATCCAACCACATGCACAAGGGAGACAATAAAGGGGTGGATTTGGTGGGCACCAAAGACCCACTGATGTAGGGGCCCAGCAGCCATAAGGGGTTAAGGAGAGGGTTTCTCACCGCGGGAGTGGTGATGGAAACCTGGTTTCTAGCCTCAAGGCTGTTCTGGGTCCAGACTACCTCCCAACTGCTGATTATCTGGTTGTTCCCATGTGCAGGGAGAAGGCATGGCCTTCTTCTCAGGTGCAAGAAAGTATGCGCTAATGAGAACCTTGTCCTGTGGGAACTTGTAAGCTTTTATCTCAAGGATACGCTTTGTAGCTTCTGAGGCCTGGTGCTTAAAAGCTTCGCGCTCTTTCAATAAACTCGCCATGACCTGATGAGTCTTGGACCTCTCTGTTAATATTATTATTAGTAATAATAATAATACATCCCTCACCCTGACTTACAAGCCCCCCTGCCGCAGCGGGCTGTGACACACTGAAGCAAGTCCTGTTCCATAGTTAGTCTCTGCACAGCAGCTCCCATGCTATAGTCACAGCTAGTCCTCATACTAGACTGACCTGGCAATCAATTGCCCCCGCTGACATGCAAACAACAATAGAAACTCAACTATAACAGGATAGTGCAGACAGCCCACACAGAAGATGAACCAAAGCACCCAGGTCAGGTGACCACAGAGGTTGCACCCGTGAGCCCTACAGGACACCTATTACATAAGGCCACTCTACCAAATCCAGAAGGTGTAGCAGCTCTGACTAATACATAGAAATAAAGATAGGGAAGTAGCCAAAATGAGGAGACAAAGAAATGTGTCTGTAATAAAAGAATAGGAGAAAGTTCCAGAAAAAGAACTAAGTAAAATGGAGGTAAGCAAACTACTAGATACAGAGTTAAAACAATGGTTATAAGCATGCTCAAGGAACTCAGTGATAACCTCAACAGAGGTTATCATAGAGAAGGACATGGAAACCATAAAAGAGATCCAGTCAGAAATGAAGGATGCACTAAATGAAATGTAGAATAAATTACAGGGAATCAAGGGTAGAGTAAATACAGCAGAGAACCAAATCATCTATTCGGAATATAAAGAGGTGGAAAACTCTCAATCAGAACAGCAAAAAGAAAAAAAATAATTAAAAAAATGAGGACAGATAAGGAGCCTCTGGGACAACTTAAAGCATAACAATATTTGCATCAAGATGAAAGCAGTTAGTTACCTACAAGGGAGCTCCTTGTAGGGAGCTCATTAAACTGTCAACTAATTTCTCAACAGAAACTCTGTAGGCCAGAAGAGATTGGCATAAAATTGAGTGTTGAAAAGCAAGGACCTACAACCATGATGAATCTACCTAGCAAAGATATCATTTAAAAATCAAAGGACAGATAAAGAGTTTCCCAGAAAATAAAAAGCTAAAAGAGTTCATCACCAATAAACCAGTGTAGCAAGAAATATTAAAGGGTCTTCATGAAGAAAAAAAAAGAAACAAAAATTAAAAATATGAATAATAAAATGGCAATAAACATGTATCTATGAACAATTACTTTAAATGCAAACAGGTTAAGTATCCATCAAAACACATATGATGACTGAGTAGATAACGAAACAAGATCACCACATATGCTGTCTGCAACAGACAAACTTCAGATTGAAAAACAGCCACACACTGGAAGTAAAGGGATGAAAAGGAGATATTCATGAAAATGGAAACAAAATCACACAGCAAACAAATTAAGGTAGCAATACTTAAACCACACAAAATAGACTTTAAAACAAAAGTTATAACAAGAGACAAAGAAAGATCATACAGGAACTCTACTTCTGGGTATTTATTCAGAGAAAACTAAAACACTAAATTGAAAAGACCTATTCACCCATATGTTTCTTGCAGCATTATTGACAACAGCCAAGATACAGAAGCAACCTAAGTCTCCATAAATAGGTGAATGGATAAGTGAGTGGTGCACATATACGATGGAATATAGTTCGGCCAAAAAAAGAAGGAAATTTTGCCAACTACTACAACGTAAATGGTCCTGGGGGTATTGTGCTGAGTGAACTAAGTCAGAAAAAGACAGATGCCAGATGATGTCACTTATGTGTGGAATCTAAAAAACAAAATAGACAAGTAGAACAGAAACAGACTCATAGATAAAGAGAACATTTTGACAGTTGCCAGAAAGAAGAAAGATTGGGGGGATGGCTGAAAAGGGTGAAGGGACTGAGAAGTACAAATTGGTAGTTACAGAATTGTCATGGGGATGTCAAGCATAGCACAGAGAATATGGTCAACTACATATGCTTCAGCTGGGTACTTGAGTTACTGAGGTGATCACATCACAAGTTAGAGAAATGTCTAATCACGGGGATGAATGTCTGAAGCTAATATGACATTGTATGTCAACTGTAATTTAAAAATTAAAAAGAATTTAAATGAGTAGAAACACCATACATTTATTTTAAATAATATAACTTACTTTTTGAAGGGACTCGGAGGTTGGCGAGGACCACTTCCAGGGAATCTGCCTGGACTCGCAGTACATAGCTCGTCCTTGTTTCATAGTCCAGAGGGGCATTCACGTAAATAACACCCGTGACGTTATTAATTCCAAACTTGTCTAGAATTAAAACACAATTTCTCAGTCATTTTCTTCACACTACAAGGAAAAATCGTTCTCTTTAAAAGCCACTGTGATTTTAAAAACATATGTTTATAGTAGCAGTAATACATAAAAGGGTTAAGAAGCTGGTTTTTGGAAACTGTTTCAGCTCTGTGGAAACTTTGTTCCAGTAATTGTCAACATCAGTGTTCCCCTAATTGTATGACTTTAAATTCTAGGGTTTTTTTTTTTTTTTTAGATTCTCCTAGGAATGATTGTTTCTATGATCAATTACATTGGGGAGCATTGTATACCCTTCACACTAGATTCCGATGGTCTTCTACCACATTAAAATCTTTCAGAAATTCTGTTTTAAAGAAATCCATTGAATTTTGTTTAACCATTTTATAATCTTACTAAATTATTATACTTTTTTGTGATTTAATGCATCTTATTATCCTGTAGATTTAGTGCTCTGCTAAGAACACCTAAGGGGAAAAAAATAATTTAATATGTTGGTTATTTTGAAAATATGATTTGTTATTCTAAATGGCTTAAAATAGTTTGCTCTGATGTCCATTTATTAAGTGAATTTGCTCACTTAATATATGAGTGAAGAGCAGGGCACTTTGCTAAACTGTAAAATATTCCACCTCTTGCATTCATGTTATATTTTTCTCTTTAGTTTTCTGAATAGCATTTATTACTATCTAAATACTACATATTTATCAGCTGATTAGTTTTTATTGTCTACCTCTTCTTATTGATGATTAATAAATAATTGTCAAATAAAGTAATAAATATATATTAAATAAATAAATAGTAAAAACAGTCGTCATAGGGGAAAGAAGGTAATAAGTGGAGGCCCTCTGCTGTCTTCAAGGAGGAGTATTGACTGAAGGACAGAAACACACAGCAGAACAGAGCAAGAAATCACAGCTTCAGTAAGATGCTGAAGTTCAAGGAAAAGGAAGTTTAGTAACAGTATTTATGGAGGAGGCATAAGAGCACAGCGAAACAAAGAAGAAAGTAGTAAGTATGATGTCAAGCACTTGCTTTAGGGCCAGCGCTTCCTTGTAATGGTTGATTGTTGAAATGCTTGAAAAAGGCCTGTACGCTTTCCATGAAAACTGCTTAACAGCATTAACATCAACTCATTTGTCACATATTTATTATTCATGCATTTATTAAATATATTAACTATTTTGACTACCAGGCCATCTGGTTCCTCAAAAGGAAAAATAGAGAACAACTAACTTATGGATATTAGTGAAACAAAAAATGGGTGGTAAAGACTGAGCTATAGACTTATTTCTAGAGGCTCACAAACCATTGTAATTCTGAGTGAAATACAATGAGTAGACAATACTTGAATTATTTACTTAAAATTGTTAATTGTATGTCTAACCCACTGTTTGAGGATTAGATCATTCAATATGTATGACTTTTATCAGGGATGTGTCCCTTTGGCCATTCACAATAATTTGTGATTCTAAAATTTCCTCAGGATTAGCTAATGTATGATAGGGAGTATGGGTTGATGATGGTACAGGGGTAAAGTAACAATTATAACTGAAAGCTGTAAGTATCACACGTTAGTTTTTTTTAAGTGTTACTTTTTGAAATATTTTATTCATTTTTATTTTTAGAGAGAGGGGAAAGCAGGGAGAGAGGGAGAGAAACATCAGTGTGTGGTTGCCTCACATTCTCCCCCTAGTGGGGATCTGGCCTACAACCCAGGCTTGTGCCCTGACTGGAAATCAAACCAGCAACCCTTTGGTTCCCAGGCTGGCATTCAATCCACTGAGCTACAATAGCCAGGACATCACACATTAATTGTGAAGAAATCTCATTAAAATATCCTTAAATGAGAAGGAGGAGAAAGCTTCCAGAATTAGTATTTCCTGAGGTGGGGGGACTTTTTGTTAATATAACTGGATTTTAAAATTGGAATTGATTTTTTTAAAAATATAGAGTAAACAGTAATTTAATCTGAAATTAATTACAAATCCAAGTTGATCGTTTTTTGTTGAAAATACAGACTAAATATCTACTCACCTTCTTCATTTCCTGCAACAATGGAGTACACTATACTCTGATTGACGGCCGCAGCAGAAATGACACCAACCATAGTTCCTCTGGTTGCAAGTTCACTTACTGGAGGAGGCCTGCAGGTTCAGGGAAAATAAGATTTTTAGTACCCATTTTGCCAGGATGGAGTTTTGAATTTAATAATAGTATGTGTTAGTTTGTGTGTGTGTGTTTATTTGAATAATACTATTTTCTGAAATCAATCAGAAAGCACTGTATTGACTCCAGCCCTAAAAAAAAATTGGTTAAAAAATCATGAAAATGCTCTTTTAAAATTATCATGCTGCTATTATTTTACTTTTTTAAGATGGAACATACTATTACTTTAGTATCTGCCAAATATCATACAAAATTTTTTTCACTTGTCCCTAAAACACCTTTTGGACTGAAATCAATAAATAGATATAATTTGCTCCCTTAACTGTTAAAATAATATGCTGATATTGTGTTGTTGATGTTATCATATTTAAGCAAATGGCTCCCAGCTGTCTCTATCTAGTTCTTATTCTTGCTGGATTGTAAAATTCTAACTGTACAGAAAGTATCTGAATTGAGGGTATCACAAAATTTACATTTTGTTTGAACTCACTTATTTTGCTCAACTGTAGCTACACTGTCTCCCTGGTACTGATATTTATTTAATTGTAAAACTGTATTTTCAACAATTATCTAATCATCCAATAATTCTCAAAGTCTCAAATTTATTATATAATATTTGTCACCCTAATTAGGCTATCGTAACTTTGTTTCCATAAATTAATATAAATAACTTCACTTTTATAATTCACATGTATTTATATGATCCAGCTCTAACAGATTTAGAAAATTATTGAATACATATTTTTAACAATCTCTCCCAATGGTTTTGTAGTTGAACCAATATGTCTAGCTCTTCCGATTTTTAATAAGGTTTAGTATCTTTTCTCAAACTGGTAAGATAAATCCTACTGCCATTTCCTTCATACAATCCTTCTTTCATTACTTACACTTTTAATATTACCCCTCATCTTTATCCCTATTTTCACAGTTTTTCTAACCTGGATTACATAGTGCTATTACGTTGGGCTTTCATTGAAGTCTTTTATAACAAATACTGATATATAAATATAGTCTGAAAAACCAATTACATATAACACTTCAGGAATATCTTGTCCAAATTGCTATGCTCTTTAGCACTATAGTCCATATACTTGTTTAGCTCAGTACCTAAATGTACCTAACAGTGATATATTTTATAAATGCTCCAGCACCTAATGGTGGTACATATATTCATTGCACGATCAATAAATATTTCTTTATTTTATCCCCCTGCATATTTTCTCTTTCCTCTTGTTAATAGCATATAAGGTTTGCTTTGGATAACCACTCTCAGTCTAAGTGGTTTGGGTGGGACTGATCAATCATAGCATATGTATGTAGGTAAACCCCTTAGCTCTCTCTGGCCAATGAGAACACTTATCCTGTTCACTCACTGTTTATGTGTGGTAAATGTCTCTCAAAGCCAGTGAAAGTTGTGCCCAGACAAAGATTTATTTATTGATTTGTGTATTTATGGCTAGAATTTTAATGTTTATTCTCTATAAGGAGGTTCTTGTTGATCATGATACCAACACAAATGAAATAACTTGGGGTTTGAAGACAGAATCCCTACACTTAGACTAATATTCTAAATGCTTCTATACTTAAAGCCAAGTAAACTCATTTAAGTTATGGAAAAATAAATTTTCTTTAATGTGATATTTCTATCACTTCCAATTAAAGAGTCCCAACTAATTTAAGAAAAACATGTTTGGATTAGAAAAAAAATACATTTGTCTAGGTAGACACTTCTTAAGTAAGATATCTGGGAAACACAATTGTATTCTATAAGCAACTTATTTAGTTACTGTTATAGTGTTAGTTTGGTGAAATAAGAATGACTTTGGTAACTGAACCAAAAATAGTAGTCTATTGATAGTAGATAGTAGTCTGTGATAGTAGTCTACCATAACAAGCAAGGCTTTACAAAAGTGACAATAGGTTGCTTTTGATGGACTGCTTTGATTGTGAACATATTGTTGCATGATATTTTGGACTATAAAGAGACATTAAGACAATTTTCTGTTTGTCCTTTGCTTACTGGATGACATTGGTGATTATGAAATAAAAACATGAAAATGGTTAAAATCAGATGGTTATGGAAACACACTAGTTTCTTAAAAAGTCTCCTATAATCTCCCAGTTTTGGTATTCCTACCCTTGAGTATTTCTCTCCTCTCTCATGAGGGGCAGAGTGTGACTGCTTTCTTCCTATAGAAATTGGCAGAGTAGGTGTGATGTCACCTCAGTGAGTATGTATGATTTTCACTTGTAACTTCATTCTTGCTAGCAGACCCCATCTCTTCTGCCAGATTTGTGAAGTAATTGAACATATGGAATTGTTCCCATGACAAGATACTGAAGGTGATGTTTGACCAACGATCAGTGAAAAACTGAGACCCTCAGTCTGACATCCCACAGGTAACTGAATTCTACCAACAACCACAGGAACCTGGAAGTGTACCCTTCCCTGGTCAAGTCACAGATGAGACCTGAGCCCTGGCCAACACCTTGGTTCAAAATTGTGCAAGACTATGAAACAGTGACCAGTTTCTGAGATACAGAAAATTTAAGATGTTACATGCATAGTTTTAACTTGTTTGTTTTAATATTGTTATGCTGCAATAGGTAGCCAATGTACATGGCTTGAATATTAAGAGCAATGAATTGTTAACTTTTGACAGATCAAGTTACACACAACTTAAATTTGATGTAAGAAAACATGGTAGTCACATTCTGAAATAAATTTTATAAGATAAATTACTTCTTGTGGAATTAAACGTTACTTAAATTGTTCACTTGTTTTTCTTGTTACTACATAAGAGCTAAATTTTGCACTTTCCACAATTACTTTATTGATACTTATAAAATACAGAAATATAAAGTCTGAAGCTAATGTACCATAAGCTTTAGTATTAGAAGAAAATGTCATGTTTTACTTCAAACTTTAAAAAGTATTTATGTATATTTTTGTATAATATGGATGAAAATGGTTAATACTGGAAAAATTAACTGGCATAATTTAACAAAGAATTTAAATGCAATGCATATCAGTAAGAGCATTTAAAATTCTATTTGTTAATAAATGTTTAAAATATATTTACTTCTAGGCAAAATATCTCATTAACCCTTGTCTTAATTATTCCAACACACTTTCTTCTACCAGAATCAACACATACCATAAAAATGCAATTTTTTTCAGGCAGAATTAAATAAACCTCTATGATAATGAGCATTAAATTACAAAATTTCAGTTCTTGTCTATTTACTGCCAAACAGGACCCATTTTATTTTTTTATGCCCTGGAAGGTACTAGGGCATGATTGGAGCAAATTACATATTCCCTGTGGAGTCACATATAATTTGAATACAAAATGAAGCAGTTGGTATAAATCAAGAGCATAAAATCAGATGATAGGATAGAAAAGATAATGAAATTGAATTAAGGGAGCTGAGCATAAATTAATAGGGAAGGAGTGAAAGTAAAGAATTTGTCACACTGTATGTTCTACTTAATAAGGGTAACTAGTACAAGAGTGCGAATCCAATGGGATTTTAAAGTGGAAAAGTAAATTCTAAATGTTATGTGCACTCTATAAATTTTAACATTTTGGCAACCAATGAAAATTTATTTGTTAAAATATCATCTAACTTGGTTTGTTTGATCTACAGACTTGATCTATGAGCTGACAGTTTATGATTTTTAGAGTAAACTCTCTGAAAGGTAGCTTCCAGTTCTGTCATTCTGAGTCTGATACAGTGTGATTTATTATTCCCTCTTTTCTTTCTGTTGAGTAAAATAAAAACCTATTGATTAATTTTAGAAGCCAAGACTTCTGGCCAAACAAAGAATTGCTCACAGAGATTTTTTAAAAACAAAGCTTTCTCCTGCTATTAATTCAAAAGTTGCAATTCTTCTATTTTATAATAAGCACACCATCACTAACTCTCTTCCAGTTAACTTTGTAACACTTAATTCAAAACAAATAGTTGTTGAGTGTCTGTAATTCAAGAATTCTACTTTTTTAAAGCTATATTTACTGCTGATCTAACTGATAAAAAAACATTTTCACAGTAAAAGAAGCACTTAAAACAGATAAGACTCAATAGTGGAACCAGATGAAGTTTAAGAACAAGAGATTAACTGAATCCCTATTGTTCGGAAAAAGACTGCTAGGAGTTTGCTAATGGAAACGAATATACCTTCAACAGACCTGGAGTTTGAACACTGGAGAGACAGATTTTTTAATTAAATTAAATTAAATTTAATTTAATTTTAATATTTAATTAAATTTATTGGGGTTGCATTGGTTAATAAAATCATATAGGTTTCAAGTGTACAATTATTTAATACATCATCTGATACTGTATTGTGTATTTACCACCCAAAGTCGAATTTCCTTCTATCACCATATACTTGGCCCTCTTTACCCTTGACCACCTCCCACGCCCTTTCTCTTAGGTAATCACCATACTGTTGCCTGTGTCTATGAGTTTTTGTCTTGTTTGTTCATTTGTTACTTTTAGTTTTTATCTCACATATTAGTGAAATCATATGGTCCTTAACTTTTTATGTCTTATTTCTCTTATCATGATATCTTCAAGGCCCATCCATGTTGTCTCAAATGGCAGTATTTCATCTTTTCTTATGGCTGAGCAGTATTCCATTGTATATGTGTACCACATCTTCTTTATCCAGTCACCCATTGAATGACACATCAGTTGTTTTAAAAACACCTTCAGGAGGGACATTTACCAGAGGTTTGACCTGTGTTGATCTGATGCCCACTTCCTGACGTATTTGTGATGGCATCGCCAGTTCCTGTAATTCCCTCACTCACAATATTTTGGGCTTTATTGGTCATTTTAAGCAAAACCGACAGATTTTAGCTGAAATTTTAAATCAACTAAATTTATACTTAAACAGACTCTAAATAATAATTCAATGGAAAAAAGCCTATTTTGATAGATATCAAATATAACTTTTATTTGTGTATTATTTTACTATATTTACATTACCCTCACCTCTCCTAATTTTTTCATGTAAAATAGTTGCATATTTTTAAAAACTAATAAACTTTGTTTTTTATAAGCAGTTTTAGGTTTTCAGAAAAATTAAGTGGAAAACATAGAGTTCCATATGCAACCCTCCACCACATTTCCCTATAATTAATATTTTGCATTAGTGTAGTCCATTTGTTACAACTGATAAACCAATATCACTACATTATTAACTAAAGTCCACAGTTTACATCAGGGGTCATTCTGTGTGCAGTATATGTCTATGGCTTTGGACACATGCATAATGTCATATGTTCACCATTAGAGTTTCACACACAATAGTTTCAGTGACCAAAACTATCTCCTGTTCTTCACCTATTCATCCTTTCCTCCCCCTGAGCTTGCCACCACTGATATTTGTACTGTCGATATACTTTTGCCTTTTCTACAATATTATATAGTTTAAATAATACACTCTGCAGTCTTTTTAGACTGGGTTCTTAGCAATATATATTTAAACTTCCTCCATGTTATTTTTGATTTTGTACTTTGTATTGCTATAACATATAACACTGTAAGGATATACCATAAACAAATACATTCTAGTAAGAAGAAAATTGATTAAATTAACCCCAAATCTCTTGTTTACAAATACATCTTTGCAGGTAAAATGGGAGCCAGTAAATTTAACAGCCACAGAATTTATATGCAACATATTTATAATACATTTTCCTATGGATGTATAAGCTAATTCATAGATGTCTCTTTATCATTTCAAATTGATTCTTTTTTTGAAAATGTAGACTACAATAAATCTCTCTCAATTAAATCCTTTTTAACATCTTTGCCATTTGAATAATGACTATTCTAAAATAACAAAATTTTAGTTTCCCAATGGTAGACCAGTTTTTACAGTATAAATATAGATGAAACAATTATTCTATCATTTAAAATCTACTTTTATTGTTGGGTTCAAGAAGTAACAATAAAAGTAAATGTTACATGTGTCATATAAAACTCCTAATTATTTTAAATGCCATGCAGTTTAGGATATAAAAGTGTTTGTAAATAGACACTATAAAATTACATTGGGATTCAATCTAGCTCTATTGCTTTTTTTCTATTGAGAAACAAATTTAATTTATTTTGACATGTTTGACTTCAATATATTTGCAAATCAGTACCAATTAAGAAACTGCTTTATATCTACGATGAGGGAATTTAATCAAAATAAGAAGGGAAAAGACACCCACTGGAACTTTTATTATTTATAACTTTGAAGTAATTTCATCAGAGTCATCTAATTTTATATATTTAACCAAGAAAAACAGTTTAAAAAAGACATGGATCAAGAAGGAGACACCAAATCACCCAGAAATCTTTGCATGGATTGCAGATAAGAATTTTAAATTAAGAAAGGACTGAATGGTTAGACACTATTTTTGTTTGTTTGTTTGTTTGCTTGTTTTATCCCCTTCCCAAAGAGTGCTTACAATTGTTAGGAGCACTCTTTGCTTTGCTATTAAGAGCATACTTTGTTTTACTCTTGTTATGAGATTCTCGAAGTGTCCTCATCTTCAGGACAAGAAAACTGAAGCCCTGGATCTTAAAACACCTCTCAAGTCCACAACACTATTTGGAAGCTAAATGTGCAGTCCAGAGTGTGTATGTTTGTTTTATTATTGTTTACCTCGATAGAGTTTATGCAATCTATCTCCATCATTGGCTTTCGAACTTTAAAACCAGAGAATTAGCTGAATGACATTAAAATTTTCAGATTTTTTTGGTTCATGCTTAATGATTTTTATTTAGTAGGTTCATAGGGTCAGACTGAGGACTATCCTTTGCAAAATGTCACTCTTTCAATAGTTAAAGCGGCAAAAGCTACTATCTTTAAGGCAAAATTTGAGTAGTGCCATAAAACAGCAGGAAAGGTTAATTTCAGGTAAATTCATCCCTCATATTGGACAATAAATCTAAATTAAAATAGAAAACAATCTTAGCAAACAAGTGATCCCCTCTGCATGTGGGTTATTTTATATTATAGTAATAGCTTACATACAGCTGTTTTTTTTCTTTGAAATCAAGACCAATACTTCTTTTCTCAAAATCCTCAAGTCCAAAGTTACACAGCCTATGTAAAAAAACGATGGCAGGGTTCCTCAGTGTAGGGTGATTTTAATTCTCTTAAATAATGAGATGTGAACTGGAACTTCTTGTTCATCATTTTTTTTGGCTACTGTTGTAAAATTGTTTCATTTTTTCATAATATGTGAAAATATATTTCTGGATTTTAAATTATGCTTTTTCTGTTTTTGCATATCAGGAAGTGAACAGTTAATCCTTTATAGTTCTTTATAAAATCAACTCTATTTTTATTTTTCAATATAAAGCCACTTGAAAAACATAGTTTTAATATAAATTATATGAAAATTTGTATTGTCATTTGTTGTAAGACTGACATTAATCATCAAAATGTCAATTTTTTTTTTTACTTTAATTAGGAAACTGCTGAGATTGTTTTCTCCATGCAGGGGATTTAAAATTTTTTAAATGTCAAGATACTTATATATGTATCTTATTCTTATTTTGGATTTGATATATTAAAGTTGAATAATGTTCAAAATTGAAAAAGATTCACAATATTTTTTTCTAACAGCAAAATATTAGCTTGTTTAAGGGGTTAATAAAATATCTTGGGGGTATTTTTCCCTTCTCTTTTTTATATATACTGATATAAATTTTGAATTTCTGTTTTTATCAAATTTCATTTAACATACAAGAATTCTTAAATAATGATTATAAATGCAGCATTAAGTCATGCAACATTAAATAATCAATATTGATACATTTCCATTTTAAATAAATACCAAAGATATGTTTATATTGCTAGCATATTTGTTTGGGTATTTTGTAAATAAATGTCCTTAATAAATGTTTTGATAAATTGTATAAGATACTGTATTTATCATTCAAAATCAATATTTACACTTAGTGCAGCATTGGTGGTATAGTGGTGAGCATAGCTGCCTTCCAAAATCAATATATATATTTAGACTCTATGATCTATTCTAGATGTATTGACCTTCCATGATATTTACCTCTGATACTGATGACAAGTGAATCTCAGTGTGTATAAATCTTCATCCCTCCTCCTGAGATGAAGGGCAAATATCACTCTTCTTAATGGTAACTCAACCTATAAGAGTTACTTTATTCTGCCCTGACTGTTTTGGCTCAGTAGATTGAGTGCTGGCCTGTGAACCAAATGGTTGCTGATTCGATTCCCAATCTAGGACTCATGACTAGGTTTTGGGCCAGATCCCCAGTGGAAGATGTTTGAAAAGCAACCACACATTGGAGTTTCTCTCCCTCTTTTTCTCCCTCCTTTCCCCACTCTCTAAAAATAAATAAATAAAATATTTAAAAAGGAGTTTATTCTAAAGTAAAATTATATGTTTGAATTACTATTTGAATTTTGATATTTATGTCTAGATTAAATGGAAAATACATATATTATATTTTCTGACTATGTCAGTATAACTCCTTTCCAAAAGATGCGTGTAGGTAATTGACTGGAAATCTTTGATCAGGTATGGACATGTGGTGGCTATGGGAGTGTGCCTCACAACCTTGCACTGCAGGAAGCACTTTGACCAAGGTCCCAGCTACTGTGCTCTGAGGTCTATTGCTGTGTTTTTATAAAGGTCCTGCTACCTAGGGGCTGCTTACAGATAATGACTAAGAAAAGCAGAGATGCTAGGGCAGGTCCTTCCTAGGAGGCATGCAACTTCCCTGATATCTCACTGTGGAATGAGGATTCCCTGATTATCACGTAGAACCTTACTAAATGACACAGCAGTCATTTAAAAAAACACAGTACACCAGAATGTTTCTATATAAATGTCTCTCCCTCATTTTCACTTGGTGTCAGAACGCATGTGGTTTGACAGGTCTCCTAGCCTTACACTGCTTATCCCTCATTTCTCTCACACCAGTATTTCACCTGATCAAATATTTGCTTATTAAATCTCATCTTGATGTCTGTTGGGACAAAACTGAACTAACACAAAAACATTAATGGGTCAAATTTAAAAAGAAGTTTTAGTATTTTGAAATATCTAAATTAAATTCAAAATATTAATAAACGGTTATAGAAAGAGTTCTAGGGAAAATAAATATACATTAACATTAAATATTAATATAACTAGATATTAGAATAAGTATTAGATTATTATATTAAAATGAAGATGAATACACTAAATAGATTTAATATATATTAATTTGCATGGAAACAAAAGAAAATAAAAATCTTTAGGATTATACTGAACCATTATTTAAATATTACAACAATGTAGAAGAGTTCACCATTTTAAACTAATATGAGAAGCTGCATTAACCGTTCCTTTAGTTTATCAGCTACTTGGTTACCATCACTCTTTTGTTCCACATCAATGAATGGCATACACTGCAAGTTCTCTCTCCCAGTGAGACCAAATCGTGTCAGGACACCCTCTAATGGTTAATAGGAAAACACGATTTGTCACATCCCTCTTAACCAAAGAGTTTAGCTCAGTTTCAATTGAAGCATAGCAGAATATGCCATCCCAAAATATGACTGTAGTTTAGTACGTGCTACCCCCAAATATGCCACTTTGGTATATTGATTATTTTGAGCTGTAGGTGTTTCAAAAGCAGCAAATTCAGGGAGAGGTTTTCTTTGAGCTCCCCTTCCCTACCTAAACACAAATCCTACAAAAGAAAGCCAGTTTTCATAAATCCTCTTCCTGGGAGTTTCCATCAACTGGAAAAGATTGGTTTTGTCACAGGAGAGGAAACAGAAGCGGACCTCTCACCCAGACATACTTTGTCTCAAATCACCATGCCTCCCATCTATTCTTCTAAGAACCTATTCATCCTTCCTGAAAATTATTAACTCTCCTTGGGAGATTTATATTCCCCATTAAGATGTGATTTAATTCTGAATTCTAAAGCCAACTCTGTGAGTTACTCATATTTTCCTGGGTATACATGAAAATAAAATTGGGCTTGTTTTTTTTTTTAATCTATTTGTTATTATAGGTGTCTTGGTTAAAAACTCAGAGAAATTTATTTTTCTTCCCTACACAGCCATAACACTTAAAAGACAGTGTGAATGCTAAAATTGATGAGAACTGAGAAAAAACATAGAAAATAATTTAAAAGGATAGATATAGTAATAATCTCAGCATGAACTCTGGCTAGTGAAGCTCAGTGGATTGAGTGCCAGCCTGTGAACCAAAGGGTTACAGGTTCGATTCCCAGATCAGGGCACAAGCCTCATTTGTGGGTCAGGTCCCCAGTAGGGGACACATGAGAAGACACCGCACAGTAATATTTCCTTCCCTCTCTCTTTCTCTCTCCCTTCCCCTCTGTCTAAAAAAAATAATTAAAAAAAAATAATGATCTCAGCATAAGAACTCTCCAACATTTACAGCTATCCAAAGATTAAGGAGCACATTTCTCACAACTGTAAGCTCTCAAAAAGAGCCTAGTCAGCTTTGTGGCAAGGATATTACAGGAATCAAGTATTAAATTATTATACTGACTAAATGATCTCTGGTCTATTTCATCACATGATATGATCATATGATATCATATGATATCATATGATGTGATATATAATATGACTTTTATGTGATATGATATGACTATTGTATGATATGGCTTTGAGAATAGTATCTTTATGAGTAAGATTAACCTGTTTTTCTCTGCTTCTAGAGAAAGTCAAATTAGGAAAAATAGTTTATATTATGATATGAGATTGCATATAAATGTAAAATTTTTTTCAATTGCCTGAGTGATAATACCTCAATATTTATGATTATTTATAGGAGAAAGGGGCTAATAGTTGAACTTAATTCATTGTAACAAAATAAAGTTACTTGTTGGTGACTTTTTGAAGGGAAGAGGTGTTGCAATAACAAAGCATAAGGAAATGCCATTAACTCTTTAAGAAAATTGTTTCAGGAAAAGGGAGAAGAGAAAAAAATTATTTGCGTGTATCAACTCTAAGACAGTAAAATTTTGATATTTCCTTGTTTGTCAAAGAGAGAAAATGGAAGAACCAAATAAAACAGGAATAATGTATTCAAATAAAAATTTCTTTACAATTTTGACATTCTGGGTTGAGTGTATGTTTCTAAATAATATGAATGTTGTTTACAATTGCACAAATAAACATCATACAGTCTGAAAAGTCATACTTTTCAAAAGTTTTAAGAAGAGCTCAGTATTCCCTTGCAAATGTGGGTGTTCATCTAATAACAAATACACGAGGTCTTGATTCTCCATTTACCATAATTAAATCACTCAAAGATTGGTTTGAAGTACTCATGAAATTAACAAAATGAGTCTGTTTCAACTATTACAACTGCAGTGGAGACCAAAGAGAATCAGTGCAGACTGATCTGAAGAATTACTGTAAATCCGGCCATTGTGAAAGTGAATCTGTAAGGGCTGAACTGCCTTTCCATGATGACCATCCTCCTACTCTGGAAAATTGCTTGAAGCCAGCCATCAGGAAACAGCTCAAAGAAAGACAAAATCAAATATTTTTCCAATATCTATAAAACATCTCATAAATTATAAATAAGAAAAATAATGTGAGAAATTTCTAGCCTTGACAAACTAAATTATTTTATTTAGGGGTAGTCTTTGAAAAATCCTTGAATAATTTTACTAACTACATTATGTATTTTTCATATAATATCAGCAGGAAGTAAGGATGTTTTTAAACATGAAAAGACAACAGATAAAACAAGTAAGTATGTGAAATGAGGGTTTTTTTGTTTTGTTTTGTTTTGTTTTGTTACTTTTACATTGGTCAGCCAACCTAATTATTTGTCATCTGGTGATCTAATACATTTTCCCCTTAATAAAGATTAAAGTATTTATTATAATGTCTCTTGTTTGTTGGTTTCTACTGCTCCAACAAACAAGTAATTATCAGTAGCTCAACATTTAAATGTTTTCATTTTACAAAAAGAATAATAGACTGGTACATTGGAAAATGTTTTGCCAAATAGTAAATGTCGCTTCTAAAATCTTTTTGATGGTTTCCACTAAACTTATAGTGGAGTAGTTTATAGCTTGTAACTATCGTTTGCATTCTATATTTATGTTTTATTTTCACTTTCTTTTTCCTTTATGATGAAGATAATAGGCTTCTCTGGAAAATGGAGAAAGTAATTAATTGTAATTAAATAGCCAAAGCTTAGCTTGAAGTCCAGAAAAACTTTAGTTTGGAATATGTGCTATCAATACTTGATATATTGAAATCACTCAAAATAATTTAAAACATCCCAAAATGTACATTTGAGATTCACTTAGAATTCAGAGGAAGCATCAATTCTCTTATTATTTTAAAAAGAATGCATTTTATTTCTCCAACATATATTTAAGAGTAAAAATGTTTGTGTACTATTACACCATTAGTTCACGCACCTGATATTGTATATTCTGAGAGACATCAACTCATTTAGACTGACTGCAGCGATTTAAAATCTACAATGTTTGATGTTACACACTTAATGCTGCTTTTCTACCAACATCCTTTTCTCTTTTTCCTCCGCAATAGAGGTGGAACCTGGACAGAGCTGTCTAGCCAAGAACTCCTCTGCCATTTCATAGCCTAGTGTTCACATTTGCCTGGATTTTCAAGATAAAATATGAGCTGACATTAAATTTGCAACTCCCATCATACTTGTTTTAGAAAATCTCTGGATGTGGACTTCTGCTTCTTTTTTCCTTCCTGTGGACTGAAATGGCAATGACTGAAGTTACTTTGAAACATGTTAAAGGTGGAAGACCCTACATTTTCCTGGATCCCTCAATGACAATATGGAAGAATGTGGGCAGAAGAGCTATTACCAACTTCACTGAATGTATCACTCATTTGAGATTGTCACACGAGCCATAAATATGTTTCTTTTGGTTCTCTGAACCATTAAATTTTAGGTTTCTTTTTACAGCAGCCTAACCTACCTTAACTGTTTTATTCTGAGATTTAAAGATTTAATGACTAGCCATTCCAAAAACAAGATAATCAGGTTTAGGGAGAAGGTCAGTTTAAGAATTCAGTTCAAAATTCTAAAATAAATATATACTTTATATTTAGAACCTCTCTTGAACTGCTAGTCATTTGTTGAAAACTAGTTTTTTTCCAAGGCATTAAAAAACTCAACATTGAAATGAAGATGTTCCTGACATGTAAAAACCAAACGTCACATAACAATGCTATTTAACTCAGATTACTGCCTTCCATTTGTAACCCAGGAACACCCTCCTCCCCAAACCCTACAGAGAGCCTAAATTTTGCATTATGATGTTGTGTCCCACCAAATTTGATCACATAAAGCAGAAGTTTTCCATTGGGAGCAGTTCTGTAGGGAGGTAAAATTCTACCTCTATCCTGTTAGGATTTTTTGGCTAGACCTAAGTATTAAACTGACACATATTTATATAAATTTTACATGACATGGGACCCCTCGTAATGAAATGAAGACCCAAGGAAATGACAGAACTCACATTCTTTTATGTGAAGATGAACAAAGAGAGGCAGTTGTGGAAAAGTTACCAAGCTGTGTAGGGAAGCTAAAGAGAGATAAGAATTATTTTTAACAAGGCCTGTTTGTATAGGGTTCCCTAGGCTTTGACTCCCAATAACAATATTTTTTTCTCCTGGTGTGGAAAGGGCACCTTTCACATGGGATTTTTAAACCTGTTTTCAGGAGGAAAAAAAGATTAGAAGGTCTTTCTTGCATCTGTGGTGTTTTAGCTTAAAATAATCCTTATTGTCAAAGTGACACGATTAGGGGTGACATATTCAGCCATCCTTCAGTTCCAACACAGGGGAGCATCCCGATAATCAGGCATTGATTACACTGGCATCTTGGGAAGTTATGTGCATCCAGCTGAATCAATGAATGCATCAGAAAATAATAAGAAAGGGAAGGAGGCATATGAAATTCCCAGCAGCCATTCTATATTTTTTTCTTTTTCTTTCTCTTTTTTTTCCCCTGTTTAGAAAGGGCACCACGTGGGCCATCACAGCTATCTGAAATAGTGTAGATATTTTGCCAAAGCTAGTAGGTGAACATATAAAAAGAAAATACTACACAAAAATAAAACTCTTTTACCATGAATATAGCTTTAAAATGACAAACTGGGAAATACTGCAATATAAATGAAAAAAGTTTCTATAATGATTAATACATTATATGATTAGTTGCTTCATACTAATAAAATGTTGACCAACTGTATTAGCTGAAATGGTGTGAGGCAACATTACGGGTAAGCCCCTATGGTTTTTGCTTACGTAACAATTCATTGAGGGCACTCCTAGTGAAGTAGCTCTCCTCCAAACTGTGATTCAGAGGCCTAAGCTCCTGTTATATTCTATTTCTACTATTGTCCACATATGGCTCCCAAGGTTTCCTAAGTAGTTTTTTCAACTTTTCCATATAAGTGAGCAATGCCCTGACGAGTTCACTGACCTTGGCCATAATACCACAGGGTTTTAGCTAGAAAAGTTAACAAGCAAAACACACTTCCATTAATAAGGAAGCGAGCTCCAAATAAAAGCCTGGAGAGAAGAGACACGATTTATTAACTTTATTTAAGGGAAAATGTTATTCACCGCACCACTTTTTTCTTCTCTTGGGGCTTCCAAAGTATAAGTGGATGTGGGGTGAGAAGTTTTAATGAACAAAGTTGGGAATTTTATTGTGCTGAAACTGTGAGGGATTTTTTGACCCACCTTAAATAATAACTACATTTTCTGTGAGCATCTGCTAGATAAGTCAAGGAGAGAGAAAAGTGAGTTCACATTCATCTTGGTTCTTGAGAAAACCAAAATGACCATATGTAGGTACTTCCTTCAAAAGCAGAAAACTAAATGTTAGATATCAAGAAATTGGAGGTTACCATGTCAACAACAACAACAAAAGGGAATTGGTAATAATAGATGTAATGAAGAAAATGACCTTTAAAACAGATTGATAATGAATTCATGTTGTTTTAAGTATGGCTTCACATAAATGATTTACATATGTGTTATGATGAATTTTCTAGTATTCATATTAGGCAATTTAATTTAATACTTCAATATTATAAGGACAGCTTTTTATGAAAGGAGAAAACTACTTGGTTGAGTGTGGTAAATGTTCCCAGATGCCTAACGTACCTCCTCCTTCAGCACCTTGGCCCCTGCTCTAGCTTATATGAATATAGGTAGTTCTTAGAAATGATTAGAGCAATAAAATCAAAATTCCAGAATTTGATAAAATGTTCTCTTATGTGACATTTTCATTTTTCTTGAGTTCCAATTAGTATCATTGTGTAGCTTCCAATTGGCCTCTAGATAGACTAATTACTAAACTACTCTGGAATTCAATATATCTCCCATATGCCTCATCTGTGAGTATACTTCTGTGTACACTGAGTCTTTGGCATGTAACATTTTTCCACATTTTTGTCAAGTGAGTAATCTCTACTTCCATCTAGATACAGATCAAACTATGTTGATCATATTCAGACACAGTTAAGTGTTTCTCCAACGTGTTTCCTCAGTACTGTCAGCTTGTATTATTGTGTTTTCACAGTGTATCATATTTTTCATATAGTTCTTTGTTTCCACTCATTGTTGAAAACCTCTGGAATGCAATGACTAGCTCCTTTTAATGCTCTGTCCAGAATAAAGAAGTAGTAAATGTACAGTATATAGTGGTTCACTTTCAAATGTTTGTGAGAAAACTATGTCCTGTGGTTTCTAACATACTAAGAAAGGTACATTAATGTTTTAACTTGGAAACAAATATAAAACAATAGAAATCAGATCTTTGGAAGGTAATTAGGTTTAGATCAGGCCATGAGATTGGGTGAGCATCTTATGTTGGAACCAGTGCCCTTACTAGAACAGACACCGGAGTACCTGCGTGCTTCCTCTCACTTTCTTCCAAGTGAGGACAAGTGAACAGGCAGCCATCTGCACACCTGGAAGAGAGTCCTCACCAGAACCTGACCATGCTAACACCCTGATCTCAGGCTTCCAGTATGTCCAGAAGTATGAGAAAATAAATGCCTGCTGTTTAAGACATCCAGTTCATGATATTTTGTTGTGAAAGCCTGACCCGACTAAGATCATGTACATACTAACATAAGGCTATAACATGCAATATATGTTATAGCCATAAACATACATATACTCTCTCTGTGTATCTCTCTCTTTCACTGATTTTTGGGGAAATATTATTTTGGATACATGGCAAACTCAGATAATATAGTGATTTTGGTAATAATAAAAAACAACACATTTACTTCTTACCATGGAGACCGTTAGTGAGTTACATTTTAAACCCAAAAACAAAATGTATATTTT
Source organism: Carollia perspicillata (assembly GCA_004027735.1). Taxonomy (NCBI): domain Eukaryota; kingdom Metazoa; phylum Chordata; class Mammalia; order Chiroptera; family Phyllostomidae; genus Carollia; species Carollia perspicillata. Next base: position 33,091 of record PVKM010005091.1, read on the forward strand.
TCAATGTTCACTTTAACTATTTGTAAAGAATCTATTAATCATGAAAGCATTAGTAAAACTGATATTATTTATACTAAAGTATCATTTTAACTGTACTAACTTTTAAGATAAATATAATCTTGTGTTAATTTAGAAGAGATTAGACTAGAACTGGGAGACCATTTCATTGATAAATTTATATATCACATTGATTTTTAGAGGCCAAAACAAAGAAAAACTCTTTATCAATCACAAAACATGGTAGGACTCAATACCTATACTCCTCTTGTGTGAAGCGTGGGATCTCTCCAGGATGCAAGACAAGAATTTTCACTACGGCACTGCTGGACATCACAGGCTCACCATCGTCAAACGCAATGACCACCAACTTAAAGAGAAATAGAAATTCATGTTAAAGATGGTTAATGACAAAGGACAGCCTCCTTTTCCTATATGCGTTTTTGATCATTGGACTTCTACACTGAAGGGGAACGCTGCGTACCAGGAGGCAGACATTGTACTAGTGTATACCACATGTATCATCATTTAATCTTCACAAAAATCCTGCCACATAGATGTTATTATTTTCATTTGTTAGATGAAATGACTGAAAGGAATTGAGTTACTAACTCTGTAATAGAGAAAAGTGCCAGCAAAATAAGTATATTATAATATCTCTCCAATAACACACTCTTCTCTTTCACGATTACACTGGTGCCTACAGTGAAAACATGGGCTTTTCAAAGCACTAACACTTATTGAAAAAGTGTTAAATTCAGTAACATCAATAGCAAAAAACTAATTAGCTTGCTTATAGCAGGAAGTTAATTTTTCCAGTGAATTAATTGTCTGCAAGATTATAGGGAAGAAATAGTTACTCTGGAGGATGAAATTAGAAGTCTATGTATTTAAACACACTTTGAAATACACTCACTTAAAAACAATTAAAATAATTATGACATATAAAAACCAAGCTTATAATGTACAGCATAAATTGTTACAACAATGCAAACTAAAGAAAAGTTTTAGTTTTAAGATGTGATTGTTGTATATTATTTATTACTAAAATAATCTTATGACATCATTTTCTTTAATAACCTCTATTATATCAGAGGAATTATAATGTTTACTTTTAAGAAGTGTTAAATATTTTCAAAACTGTGTTTATCTGGAATATAATTTTGAAAGCTGCAGATTACTAATCTAAATGTATTCAACCTAGATCATGGAACCATAAACAAGGGTCAATGTAAGAGTCATGATTTACCTTTAGGTTACAAACTTACAAAGAAAATACTTATTTCCAAATAGTCAGAACATTATGTGAGACATAGTACTCATTGATATTTGCAAGGTTAACTGATGGATGTAATTCTCCAATGGGGAGCCAAAGGCTTTATTCACAGTGATAGCTTTGTTCTAAATAACCATGGAAAATAGAAACATTTAAACATTTAATAAATTGGATTATTCTTCTTTTTTAAGATTTTATTTATTTGTCTGTAGAGGGGAAGGGTTAGGGAGAGAAATATCAATGTATGGTTGCCTCTTGTGTGTCCCCTGCTGGGAACTGGCCTGCAGCCCAGGCATGTGCCCTGACTGGGAATCGAACCACAATCCTTTGCTTCGCAGGCCCGTGCTCAATCCACTGAGCTACACCAGCCAGGGCCTAAATTGGATTATTCTTGATAATAATGAAGCATAGTATTACTTAAAATTTTCTGAAAGTATATCAAATCATGAGTATATAAGCTTGATCCAACAATTCTGCCTGTATTTACTGACCTTAATGAAAAATATTAGCAAGTGGCAAAAGATAATTGCAAAATTATTTTCATGAAAATAAATATTTTTATAACAAAATAATAGAAACAGCCTAATTAGCCAACAGCAAAGTGTTAAATTACAAAATAGAACATTATGTTCATACAACAAAACACCATACAAACATTAAAATAATAGCAATAGCATTTATTAGCATGTGAATATATTAAGTTAAAAAAGCAGTATGAATAATATGATCATTGTATTTTAAAATATATATTTGTATACTTGTATTTGCATAGAATAACATCATAAATTATGATAGAGAGTAAAATGGTAAATTCTAGTTATCTCCAAGATGTGAAATAGCAAATGATATTTTTCTTTTTATCTAATTGTATATTCTGAATGTCAATGCAGTGAAAATGTATTGCTCATAATTTTAAAAGATTAAAGAGAAAAAAATAGAAAGAAGAGTGGTCATCTGTTAAACCAAATTCTCAATCAAAAGTTACAAACGTCTTGGGAGGGAGGTGGGGAGCACTGCGGGGGTGGGCTGGGATGGGAGTAAAAGACAGAAAACCGTACTTGAACATCAACTAAAATAAAAACAATGTATTTTAAAATAGTTATAAACATCTAATAGACAATACAAGAAAAACATAGCACTGACCTTAAAAATGGTTGTAGGCTCTTCGTTAAGATTGACTCGAGTTATTACTCTTCCAGAATCTTCTTCTACATCAAAAATACTGGCAGGATAAGGAGACTGGATATTATCTACTCTATACCTCACACGACTTGCAGGTAATCCCTAAAACAAAATTATATATTATTAATTTAAGTCAAAATAAAAACTAAGTGTAGTGATAATGTTAAACTGATTTATAAAATGCACAGCCTTTTAGAAGTGAAAAATCGTATTTCAACTTTTTATAATTTCAGGTTTCAGATGTAGCCAATCGTTATTTCATTAGGATAACAATCCTCATTAGTAAAGTGTTTTTACTACCTGTTGTTTAAAATTATGTGAAAAAAATAAATTAATAGTTGACTTAACCATTTTCTCTTCCACTTTCTTTTAATATTTCATCTCATTTTCTGAGACAATTGAAAAGTTATTTTATTTTACTCATTTGAACTAGGTGATGCACAGCAGGTGCTAGTGTGCGAGACTGTGGTACAGTGAGGAATGGATGTGGAAATGAAGGAGAAAAACATTGTTACTGTCTGCTCTGTGCTACTTACTGTGCTCAGTGTTTTCATAAATACATCAATCCTCACAACACTCCTCTAAGAGAGCACTACTAATGATGATAATAGTAATAATAGTAAAACAAGAAAGGGGAACATTTGTTGAATGTTTATTATGTGCAAGAATCATACTAAAGATGATAAATGTATACTCTATCACCCACTTTTTAGTTAATGAACTTGAGGCTTATAGGGAGTTAAATAATGGTGAGTTGTCACAGACATAGACCAAGGTAAGTTGGAATATCAAACAAAATATTAATTTTTGAAGAAAGAAAAGGAGACTATTACGAGAATAATCAAAATTTGTTGAATATCCTCATTTATCTTAGGGTTTAGATTGGTTTTATTTTGAATTATATATAAGTGATGCTGGGGCGGGTTCTGTAATCTTTTCTGTGTTTAAGGTCTGTAAATCTTTTCAGCCAGCCCCAAGTCTGAGAAGTCAAGGAAACAACTCAAGCACAAAGCTAGTGTATGGTAGAGTTTGATTTCAAACTCAGACATTTTATTACACCATTAAACTCTTAGGAGTAAAACACCCACATTTGGCATTGTGATGTGGAAAAATTAAGGGCAGTAACACCATAGGCTGTTTATTGGTTAGATTTGTTTATTTATTAATTTATTTTTATTTATTTATAAATATTTTATTTATTTATTTTTAGAGAGAGAGGGAGAGAGGGAGAAAAACATCAGTGTATGGTTGCCTCTCACGTGCCCACCACCGGGGACCTGGCCCACAACCCAGGCATGTGCCCTTACTGGGAACCAAGTCAGTGACCCTTTGATTCACAGGCTGGCACTCAGTTCACTGAAACACACCAGCCAGGGCTATATGGTTGGGTTGAATGGTATTTTGGTATAAGGAAGGCTTTGAGAACATTGTTCTCTGTATTGTTGATTTTCATAACCCTTCTCGAATGGAGTTTTTTGATTATACTGTTTCTTCAATCACATTTGGGCTGTAGGACAAATAGGTTAGCCTTCTGGATTTGTAAAATTCCCTAGTCATTATCTGTAAGCCCAGTCCTTTCATACATTACACATTGCAGGTGATCGATCCCTCCTTAAACACTTTTTTACCTTCTTTCACACCCCCGCCTTTTCTTCTTCATACCTGCTGCTCTGTCTCAAATGCCTTCTTTGTTCTCACTCTTTCTGAGTGCTCCAAGTCTCTGTCACAGAAACTTTCACTTTTTCTATCTCCACTCCAGACCTCTAGGATCTATTTTAGTCCAATGACTTCAACTACCTTCTATTTTTTTATAAATCTAAAATTTAAACTTCTGGCTATACTCTCATCTTTTAGGCTTGAAATTAGTATATACAATTGCAATGTAGACATTCTATTTTCAATCAAGTCCTGCCAAAACTTCAATGAAAGCCCTGCATATATCACTTCTCATATCCTCCATCAACCTACAGTACCCCCCCTTATTCACACTTTCACTTTCTACAGTTTCAGTTACTCCTGGTCAACCATGGTCTGAAAAAAGTAAATGGAAAATTCCAGAAATAAACAATTCATAAGTTTTAAGTTGCACACCATTCTGAATGGTGTAATGAAATCTCTCACTGTCCTGCTTTGTCCTGTCTGGGACATGAACTATCCCTTTGTTCAGTGTATCCACGCTCTTATTGCCGCCTACCTATTACCACCTATTAGTTACTTAGTAACCATCTAGGTTACCAGATCAACTGCTATGGTATTGCAGTGTTTGTGTTCAAGTAATCTTATTTTACAGAAATTATGGAATATAATCTTCAGATGGAATGCTGAAATAAGGTCACATGTATAACCACTGAAAGACTGCAACCTCTGAAGCAATACTTTGATGACGAGAATGAGAGAAAAACAGAGAGAGAGAGAGAGAGAGAGAGAAAGAGAGACTTCTGATTACAGTGTTCTTCAAAAATGTTTTGGCAAAAAAACTCCTTAAACCATAAAGGATTCCCAACCATCAACATCATCTGCTTCTGACATGTAAACATCAACATCATGATGTCTCCATGATCCAGGATCACCCTAAGCAGAGGGAATCCTGCTGTTGGTGTAAGGTCAGAAGGTCCATGACGGCCTAACACTGTATCAGAGTGCCTATGTCACTCACCTCACTTCATCTCATCATGTAGGTGGCTTACCATCTCACATCATCACAGGAAGAAGGGTGAGTTCAATACAACATATTTTGAGAGAAAGATCACATTCACATAACTGTTACTATGATATATTCTTATAATTGTTCCATTTAATCATTAGTTATTGTTGCATTGCTGTTAATCTCTTCTTGTGCCTAATTTATAAATTAAACTCTGTCATGTGCCTAATTTATAAATTAAACTCTGTCATGGAAAACAGGATAGTATACAGGGGTGAGAAAAATAGGTTAAATTACCAACCATCATTACCTAAAATATAAATCATAAATAAGGATAAGAAAAATAACAATAATATGACAAATAATACATAATTGATAATATATAATTAATATATAATTGATAAATAAAAATATAAGAATAAACTCTATCTTTCACATACTCACAACTATAAACCTACTTTTGCCCTCCCCTGTAAATACAGATTTGGGCACTATCTTTGGTTTTGCTTTTATTCTATTAAAGTTATCTTTTAAAAACATTTAAACTCCCAGTTATTTCTCATCACACCAGAAATGTAATGCAAATTCCTTAGTAGGGGCTATCTTATCCTGAAAGCATCTGGTTTCTGCATACCTATCTAGATGCACCTTTCTTATTTCTCTTTTACCACATCGTCCTTGTTCCTACCTTATTGCCTTTTCCTTATAACTGCTGGATTCTTTTTCCAGACTTTTTCAAACTAAATTTAGGCTCCTATTCCCCAGGTACTCTCTAACAAATCATTTTTATTTATTTTTCTTTGGCAACCCTACATGAAATCATACGATATATTTTTTGTGTTTACTTAGGTACCGTTTGTTATCCCCTAGGAATGAAAGTTCACAAGACTGTATGTAAATGCTTTGAATGGTGTCTGACACATATAGGCACCTAAGGAGTGCTTGAATGAACTCATGGCTTGGTGAGTGAATAACCATGTGTCAGGGGTGCCCAGATGCTTCATTGGATATTTAAAATATAAACATACCTCAAGATTTTATAATACCAAACATTGAAGGAGCCTTGAGAGAAAGTTACGGAACTGTGTATCCAAAGAATTGAGAGAATGTTACGGAACTGTGTATCCAAATAAAATAAATTATCTTAACACAATGTTCTCCAGGTCAATCCATGCTGTAGCAAAGAGGGTAATTTTTTTTTTCTTTTCTACAGCCAAGATGTATTTCATTGTATATATGTCCCATAGTTGTTTTATCCACTCATCTACTGATGGGCACTTGAACTGCTTCAATATCTTGGCAATTGCAAGCCAGTTAGAAAAAGACAAACAGCATATGATTTTGGTCATAACTAGAATCTAATGAACAAACTGACCTAACAAGCAAAACAGTGACAGAATCATAGGTAGAGAACAGGATGACAGCCATGGTTGGGGGTCAGACTTAGGGGATGGAGGGATCAGGCAAAAAAAGAAAAAGACTAATTAGGCACAGATAACAGTATGATTGTGGAGCCAAGGAGGATAAGTGGTAATGGAAAAAATACAATAAAAATTACCTGATTGTTTTAGGTTATCATCAAAGAAAACACATACTTTAGATATCCACCTAAAGAGATCCATTTAATTTTATTCTTTAGTTCAACTGGCTAAATTACAATGTCTCTTCCTTAGCACTGATATCTTAATCTCATGAAGTAAAATGTACTTTGCCACTTTAGGCAATGAAAAATTTCAAAAGGAGACTATAAAATAAGCTTGGATCCAACATAATTTAAGGGAAATTAGTAGAAATCTCATACATGGAATAGCACATGGGAAAAAAAAACTACTTAAACAGATTTTGAAGTTTGCCCTATATATCTAGCCACCATCAAGAGGCAGTATCAAAGAAAAAAGGAAAATAATTTACCGTTATAAACATTGATTTAATAAGCAAGTGATGAAATTACCTGCAGATTCTCTTTAGCAGGCAGTGGTTGGTAAAGATGGAGTGTCCTAGCATGCCTCTTGGACTTTTTTGAAGGGTAAGTACAAGGAGTTACTTCTTTAAAATTTTACGGAGAATTTGAAAGGACATATGAGAAGCCTAGCACAACGGCTTTTTTGTAACATCCTTGACAGCTATTTCTTACATATTCAGCCAACCTCATTTATTGGAGCAAGTGTTATTTCAGATAACCACGGTTTTAAAAGACTAATGAGGTGCTGGTACGGCAGTCCTTCTCAATGTCAACTTCCATTCACCAAAGCATCCTTTGATATTTCCCTTGAGTTTTCAAGTAAGTGATGCACTCTTTCTAGAGAAATCTATTTTCTTAAACAAAATATTCAAAATAGAGCCAGGCTATTACTAGAAGCTTAATCATTCAAGGGGTGCTGAAATCCTGGAGCTGTCATCAGTTGGGACAGTTAAAATTCACCGCTATTTAGAACATATCCCAAAGGACTCTCTGTTTGCCATTAGATGAAACATACTTAACACAGTCAAAAGAACAATATTATAGAACTAAATCAAAATATGTTTATTTCATATAGGGCATATTTTCAAAAAAATTAAAATACTGTACAAAATATTAGCAATTGGAAATTTTATAAGTTATTTACTACCTAATGCTTCCTACTTTGCTCATATATTTTATAGTAGCAGGATTAATAGGGAGTCTTTCATTTATTCATTCATTCAACATATTTATTGACTGGCCACTGCTGAGTCCTAAGAGTAATACAAAAGTGAACAAATTCACAGCCGAGTGGGGTAGATAGAGTTCATCTTATCTTCCTTCTTGACTTTCATTAACAATATTTCAGCCACATTGGCTTTATATATATAAAACAGCAAGCTCACATCAACCTCAGAACTTTCCCATTTGTTGTTCACGCAGCCTGCAACACTCATGTGTGGCTTGTTCCTTGTAATGTTCAGGTCTCAAATGACACTTCTTTATATACCCACCTATACACCACTCTGTGTCACACTTTCTTTTCTTTTCTTTACAGTATGTATCCTTATCCAAATATGTTATGTGTTCATTTGCTTATGGGTTTGCAGCCTCTTTCACTGACTATGAGCTGTTATGAGCAGATGAATTTTTGACGTGTCATTATTGAACTAAAGTCAATAAATATTAGTTAACTGACTATTTATTATATGAACAATGCTTATTATGAGAGTATCCTGAGCTGCCAGGACACACACTCACAGGGGCCATTACTTATACTGATGTGATGGGAATGGCTGTGTTTTATGTCCCTTATAGTTGAAAACATATTTAACTCATGTTCCTATTTGCAGTGGCCACGTGTACATTTTTTTGTGATCAGAAAGGAAGTAAAAATGATGTCAATCAGTTTCATTTTTGAGAAGAGGCTTCACAAAAGAGGTGAAAATAGAACCTACAAACACGTTGATCCCCAAAAGCATAAGATTGGAGGAGAATAAATGTTGCTTCAAAAAAATTCCTGAATACAGTAGTGAAGAAATAAAATCATCTATCATAATGAAAGTTTTTCTTTTTTTTTCTGGATTGGCTGACTGTAAAGCACTATCTCTTCCCTACCTCTCACTCTCTCAGCTTATATTCCATGTTACTTCCTATTACAGTTACCACATCCTGATGTTAAGCCATCATTTATAGCAATGTTATGTCTCTGGACTTTTTAAAATAAATGAATCCTCATATGATCTACAGTTATAGGTTATAGATGATGTATTCTTATACCAACTACATTGTAAAATATATGATGGGGGAGCAAAAAAATAAAATAAATTATCTCCTGGAGGGCAAACCCCTTATAGTACAGGATTCCTCCACTAGGTGGGCATTCTAGGAACCCATTCATATCAGTGTACCAGTGGGTGATGTTGTGAGAGGCTGCATTCACCTTTGGTGAATTTTTTTGAAGACTCTTTCAACATATTTGCCTACATCATGACGGGTGATGTACGAGCACCTACCCACACTGCACTGAGTGTTCAGCAGTTTTTTGACCAAAAACGACATGAACCCTGTGCCCCACTGTCCCTATTCACCTGGTCTCACCCTGAGCAACATTTTTTGTTTCCTCGGATGAAAAAAGTCCTCAAAGGGAAACATTTGGGCTGATGTGGGAGAGGTAAAACCCAATAAACAGCAGAAGCACTGAAAGCCATCAAAATCGATGCGTTCAAAAACTGTTCTGTGCAGTAGAAAAATATTCTGATAGGTGTATTGTGCCAAATGAAGAGCACTTTGAAGGCACTGAAGTTTAATCATGTAAGAATCAATGCACATTTTTTTAATAAATAAATTCCAGTTTCTGTTGGGTTCCCCCTCACATTAAATCTGAGTTATATAGTAGCTTACCCTATTGTTGAACAAAACTGAGATTTTTGAGTAACATTTTTGGTGATTGCAAAAATTGTAGCTACGTAGATAATTTTCTATATGGCTTAGGAGGCCTATAAACATTTATTTAATTCAGAATGTGGTTAAATTGTTGGCAAGTTTTCAATTTAAAACCCAGCAATCATAAGTACTCATTTATAGCTATTTATGCTTGTCTCTTGAGATGACAGTCCATGCTGAAGACAGTTCTGTATTTATGGGCCTCATATCTGGTCAAATGGGGCAGACAAAAGGTCACAGAAAAATAGAATTATCTAACCTTTCTGATAAAGCTGTACAGGAGGAGCATGGTATACTAAATGAATGTACTAGATCTGGAGCACAAGACTTTAGGTTTATATTATAGCCAAGAGGACCTTACACCTCTCTATGTAGACACTTAATGTAAGAAAATGTAATGTGCCTTAAAATATTTTTATTTGTAGATATTGTGATTATATTATATGTGGAGGTCAATATATTATATCATTTGAGTATTAGAATGACAAACTAGAATTTAATATATGTGTTAGGATTTTGGAAATTTTGTCTTAAACTCAAGGGGATAAAAGTACATATGTATCATTATAAGTGGCATAAATTGAAGATGTCTATTAAAAAATATCTCACAAAATTTTTGCAAGAAATTTATAATAGATGTACCTGCATACATGGGCAAAAGTAGGTTTATAGTTGTGAGTACATGAACACAGAATTTATACTTGCATTATTATTTATTGATTATTATATTATTTTCCATAGGAATAACTTTACACCTATTTTTGTTCACACTTGTACTCATTTGGGGAGATTGAAAAAAATCCTATTAGCATGGCTGTTCTACAAAAACTTTATTTTCAAATTTTACAATGTCATAGATGACACCAGAATTACTTCATGAGTCCAGCCATTGATACTGGAAAGTTGACAACTGACGAGGATACAAACACTGACCCGAACAAGAGGCAAAGTTAGGGTTGTTTGCCATCATCCTGAAAGCAAGAATGAGGAAGAGGAAATATTAACTAACGTCTATGTGCCTGACATTTCACTAAGTGTTTTAATTTTTCATTAAATGCAACCACCAATCCAGTGAAATGGTCTTATTATTCTTATATGGAAATGAGGTTTAAAGAAGCTAAGTAACTACTTTATATAACTTAAAGGATTATGTGTACAATATTTTTCTAGTTAAACACAAACACCAACACTAGTGACATTAGTCAACAGCTAAATGGGACTCTGGGGATGTTTGCCAAATTTTATAGCCCCAAGGAAGGACATGATTTATGACATCTATTAAATGAACTAATTAATTTGTTTGTTCATATATTAGGCTTCTTTCCAAGTACAATTTGGAATAGTATGTGACTTATTTAAATATTATGCTGTTTCCAAAATGTGAAAGGCATGGTTTCAATTTTGTGATGTCCTTTTCTTTACTAAATCTGACATGTGTAAAACCCTATAAATATTAGCATGAGACAATACTACTGGAATAGTCACTATTTTGTACATACATAGTAATATGGTGATATACTGGTACGCTGAGCCTGGCAATCTTTCTAGACAATGGGACTATGAGAGACAAGAAGTCCTGTCATGGTGGTACTTATCAGAAGTAACATATTTCTATGCAATAACAATGGGGGCATAATTAACATAGCTGAATAAATGTAAATTTATCTAAAGACAATATCATCTTGAGATATAAAATATGTTCTTTATTACTCAGTACATTTTACTTTTGATTTTCATTCTTACAGTGAGCATCAAACACAGTATGTTTTAACTTGATGGTGGGAACATAATTAATTACTACAGAAGGTAATTGCAGGTCTGTATGAAAGGTGTTCTAAACGTGCAAACATAGGGAATTTCAATGAGTCTATAATGGATCAAAATAATAAATGCCTAATATCAGGGGATATTTTGATTTAGTCATTTTCTTAAATACATAATTACCAAGAAATTACTTAGGCCCGCATAATTTTCTTCTTAATAATGGCAATCACATTATGTCAGGAAATACTAACCCTATTATTATCATTACATGCAAACATTAAGTAATTTGTTTTCAAGTACACAAAGATTTTTTTTTTTTTTTGCTCTGACATGGTTTCTAAAATCCTTTCTCTTAATGTCTTTGAAAGCAACTAATCTGATTTATTTTGTAACAGTGTAATTTACAAAATCTCCCAAATATGATTTAGCATCAGGGAGTACTATAAAGTAGTTTGATTCTTTATTTTTTGCACTCATAAATACTTAGTAATTTTTTTTAGTGGATTTAGCTGGATGCTAAGGTATCTTTAAAAGAAACTAGGAAAAAGGCAGGTCAAATTCTCCATGGAACCACTAAGAAGACCGTGTGCTCTTCTTTTTCCTTCTCCCCCACCCTGCTTTTGAACACTTGAAGTGACTAGTACATTTTGACAGCATAGTGAGTTGACTCATAGACAAGCTCCTTATGCCATATATCACTGAATTAATATAATGTCTGCATAATATAATTCGGTTTCTACAGATAATGTGTTAACATGGCTACTAAAGATCATAAGAAATAACTGCCTCAAGATTATTTATCACAAGCTCTTTTGGGAAATGTTTTAAAAGGTAAACATAAAATACCAAATAACAGTGTACTTCTTTTAAATTTTCTTCATTTAGATACATTTTTAAAATTTATAAGGGAACAGTGGGCACACATTTAACTTCCTCCACCAAAAATCAACTTACAGAACCAAGGGAATTTAAAAATAGAGATAAACTTGATCTAGAGCTAACTATCTTTTCTCTTAAAATCGTCCCATTTTTTTAGGATGAAACAAAACATCTTGACACTGTCTTTATGACCACCAGGCTCAGCGCCACCTGACTCAGGTCTACCTCTCCAGCCTCCTCACAAAATCACCTCCTTTGGTTTTTGAAACTTATTTTTCTTCCTCCTAATTTAGAGCCTAATTCTTCTGTCATACCACTTTGCCTTGGAAACCTCTATTTATCTTTTAGACCTCAGCTCTGAATCTTTCCTCTGGAACCATCCTTGATTTGCCTTACAAAGTCGGGCTCTCTCTTGTCTGGTTTAATAGAACCCTAAAAATGGACCTCTTAGAGCTTTTCACAGTTTGTCATTTTTATTTACTCAATTGTTTTTTTATTAATTTCTGCCTATTTATGTTTGAAATTCTAAGGCCTAGAAACATGAAAATTTAATCCTTAACAATGAATGCAAACCTTTAAATAATATTGGATTCATATATCATAATAAATAAATATTGGAGGATTCTTGTTTTGTTTGGACTATAGGTGCAGAGATGTAAATTAAATATTATCCATAGTTTATGGGACATTTTCATCAATGGATCTGCCAAGTATATTTACTTCCTTTTTTAAATTTTATTTATTGATTTTAGAGAGAGAAAGGAAGGAGGAGAAGGAGACAGAGGGACAGAGAAACATTGGTTTGTTGTTTCCCTTTTGATCCATTATTTGATTGCTTTGTATGTGCCTTCCACCTGAGATCGAACCTGCAACCTGGTATTCTGGGATGACACCAACTACCTGGCCAGAGAAGGCTTATTTGCATCTCATTTGACTACATCAATTTATCCTCACATCTCATTCCTGCTTAGTATAATGACCTCCTTCTTCCATTAAAGGCAAACATTTTTTTTTTAGGTCTCAGACTGAAAACTTGAGATCATGTAGTGTCATACCCACGGGCTGCCGCTCGCCAGGCTCCTGATAGCTGGTTCTGTAGGAAGGCTGTCAGTGGTGAACTGTCCACTCTCAGAAACACACTCTGACAGAATTCCAGCAAAGGCAAGCACTTTAACATATTTAAAGAGTACTTTCAACCAGACTGTTGTGGTACACTGCATTTTGTTTAGCAAATATCCATCTGCCCCAATGGTTTTGGGCTTGGCCATGTGACTTGCTTTGGTCAATGGGATGTGAGGGACTGTGACACACAACCAGAAGTTTTGCATGTGATCCCGTCCTTCACTGTGTGAAAAGCAGGATGGCTCAGTCATGGATTCCTGAGGAAGGAGGCATGTGGAATGGACATAAATTCAACCTTCACCTGAAACCAAGGCCAGCCACACAGCTGCCTCAGAGGCCCATGCATAAAAATGTAAATGTTTTCATAATGAACTGGTGATATTTTGGTATGGTTTATTTTGAACATTTGGGTAGTTAACTCTGATTCTATTGTGAACATTTTTGCTTTTTGGTTTCTTAATTTTATGCAAAGGTATTATTTAATTTTTCTTACTATTTTTACTGAGTATAAGGTTCTTACATTTCAATTTTGTTGCTATATGTTCAGAAAATCCTTCTGTGCTGGAAATTCACAGGATACTTCAACTCATTAATGATCACAGCTATATGGAAATCTGATGTGATGGACAGTCTGTAATGTAACTAGTAATACTCCCGACACTGACGTCGTTCTGAATGCTTTGAGATTCCTTGACTCGGTGGAAAAAGATGGCTTAGAGTCGGGGCGAGAATGGGGGCAGAAGGCTGGGTGGAAAAGACAGGCGTGAGGCCAGAGAAGCTATAGCATTCAGCTACAGTAGATAGTAGTCTGGTCTTACAGAAACCTGAATACAGAACATTCAGCTCTGGATGAAGTGAAGACGAAATTGTCATACTGATGGTTGGAAGTCCTGGTTCCTTCTTCACTGCCCCATATGGTACAGATTGGCCAGATCTCCTCAGGTCTGCCTCATGGTGTTGTTGACCGATGCAAAGGAATTTTAGCCTCAACCTGCCCACTGCCTCCAGCCTCATGAAGTGCTATATATTCCTTTGTTTGATGAACCTATAACTCTGGGCAAGAGATAGCTTCCTGCCAGCCCTGGTACTCTGGATAGACCTGGGGAATATTACTCCTTCACTAGCTCTGTTATGACTTAGTTCTCTCAGCTTCCATGTTCAGGGAAGGGAATTGGACAATTTCTATCATTCTGTGAATGGCTGCACTTAGGTGTTTTGAAATCATATTTAATAGAATTTGTTCTAGTTTAATTTCATTTTCTCCTTAACATATTGCTTTCTTTTCTATCATATTTCTATCAATAAAAATTACAAGTATCTTTTCACTCCAGCTAGAAACTCTGGAACACTTCTGACTATACTTTTATCCTGCTTGTGATGTTCAGCCTCTGGCCCAATCACTGTTTATTCTTCCATTTCTCCCTTTTCCGTTTCTACCTTATCATTTTCATACTTAAATGAAGGCAAGAGCTGCTAACTCACTGCCTGTTTTCATTTATGATCTAATCCGATGAGGACTGCATATCACAGGAAATTAATTATTCTAATATATATCTTTGATTTTGTCTCTGCCTTGTTTGTAAGTCATTAGTGAGCTCCTATTTCCTAGATAATAAAATGTGGTTCATAAAACCATAGCTGCCATACTTCCTGTCCCCAAGTGAGTGGCTAAAACAACTTTAATGTATTCTTTTCAATAGCTAGCATTTATTGATTTGGGCACAGTTCAAATCATATTATTCAAAATCATGAATGTATGATGAATGTTTTGACTCTGCAATTTTTGTATATATTTCCTATGCCAGTCTTTTCTACCCACACTTAAATGAATCACCACATTTTAAAAAATTGAATTTCTTTCAAGAGCAGGCTCAGACCACACAAGGGCACACTCATTTCTTGGCACCTTTCAATCACAACATCCTGGCTATATCTGTTTCTCTCTTGTCATATCCTTTTTTGTTAAGTCCACAATAAATGCTTTCTGATTGATTTATTCATTCAGTAAGTATTCTGAAGTGTCAGTATTGCTCCAGGCCCATGTTTGGCTGAAGTCTACTGCCTGAGTAATGCTATCCTTTAAGGAAATGGGATGAGTGTAAAGTGGATGACAATACAACCAACAGTTACCATGGCATGGCTTTGAGGGTGTTAAGACCAAGAATCAACTCATGAGGAACCAAGCTACTCTTTCAAAGGATCTGTTCCCATTTTCTCTGGTAAGAAATTCAAAGTAAAGGACATTATTTAAGCCATTAGCCATTATTTTAGCCCTGATAGGAATGGTGGTTTCTTAATTAGAAGAGTAACATTCACATCACAAACAGTTAAATCTAATATTGATTTAAAGTAATGTTAACAATGTAATTGTTCTCAAAAGGAAGCCCTCAGCTACAGAAAGGAAAGAAAATAACACGGATTTGTAAAACACTTACAAAACCTTTTCTTGACATTAGTCCTGTAGAAAGTTTCTCACAAAATCTTCCCTTTTGTACTCATTTACACTTTCAAATCTAATTATAACTCATTGTAATTTTAAAGATCAAGTCCCAACTGTTTCATGGTGTGCTTTCAAATTAAATATCTGAGACCAAAGGGACTAAAGCTGGGGTTATATCTTCTCAGTTTTCACAAGCTGACATGCATCATGAAAATAGTTCTTGATTATTTCCTTAACAGCTTTGATGTGAGGGGAAAAAAAAAAAACACCTCACTGAGCTGTGTACATTCCCCTATATGATCCTGGGTCAGGAAATATGGTTTGTAGGCACTGATCTTTAAAACCAGAGTTTTTGCAACACTGCTGGCAATATCCTAAATCAATATAGCATAACAATATGAGTCAGTATGTGGTGAGTGAAGAAAAATAGAACTGTGGAGATATCATGTGGAAATGATAAAGTAGAACTTATATTATCTGGATTTAAAAATGCAATCTTATTCTTAGCTTTCTATAGTCTTATTTTTATAAGCTTTTTTAAAAAAAGATTGTATTTATTTATTTTTAGAAAGAGGGAAAGAGAGGGAGAGAAATATCAATGTGTGGTTGACTCTCACATGGCCCCCATTGGGAACCTGGCCCATAACCCAGGTATGTGCCCTGCCTGACTGGGAATTGAACTGGTGACTCTTTGGTTCACGTCCTGCACTTGATCCACTGAGTTACACCAGCCATGTTCTGTATAGTTTTAACCACTGCATACAAAGCAGGGAGTAAATCATGGATAAAGACAATTCACTGTTGGTCTCATGTTACTGTCATTCCTCTGCTAGTAGGCTGCCACAGAATAACTACTTGAATGTTTAAGCATTTTTAGAAAATCATCACAATTATGTGGCATTATTTGGTGATGACATT
>PVKM010005092.1:0-49250 GCA_004027735.1 Carollia perspicillata
ACAGAAACATTGGTCAGTTGGCCCATAACCCAGGCTTGTGCCCTGGCTGGGAATTGAACCCACGACCTTTTGGTCCATAGGATGACACTCAACCAACTGAGCCATACCAGCCAGGGCAAGGCAACTACTTTTGTTACCCTCTTTTTGCAGAATAATAAATTCAGGATAAATAGTTGACAGGCTGGCTCTAGGTCAGGCAGCTTGTATAGGGTAGAGCTGGGATTCAAACACAGGTGTTCGTGAAATCACTGAGCTTCCATATTTACTCCTCCCAATGAGTAAATAAGTAACATGCAAATACAGGCAAAGGGGGTGAGGTGAGGAGAACGAAGATTTGTATTTAAAGTGATAGTTGGAAGTTAAACATTGTATAAAAACTTACAGGCTTTGGAATCAACCTTGTGTTTGGCTCCAGTGCTGCTTGACCAATTTGACCTCGGGCAGGTCAACGCTCTGTCCACCTCACAGGTGTGTCGTGAGCATTAAATGAGGTGACTGTGAAAGTAACAGGTGCGTCATAGGGTCTCCCCCAGATAGGACTCAGATGTGTGCGATTCTTCATGGGTCAATTCAAGTACTCCATGTACACAGATTATCTTTTATCTTACAATCAGATTTATCACAATTACTTTTAACTGTACTGTTCAGTAGTGTTATGTATATTTACATTGTTATGAAATCTCCAGGAAATTTTCGTGAAACAAACTCTCTACCCACCAAAGGAGAATGCCTTTTCCCTTTCCCCAGCCACTGGTCCCACCATTCTCCTTTCCATACAAGTAGTGTCGTACGTTAATTTGTGGGGTTTTTTTAAATGACTGGCTTATTTCACTTAGCATACTATCCCCAGAGTTCATCCATGCTATAGCAAGTGACAGGCTGCCTTCCTTTTCAAGGCTGCCTAGTATTCCATTACATGTATGTACCGCGTTATGTGTATCCATTCATCTGTCGATGGACATTTGGGTTGTTTCTGCTTCTCGGCTGTTGTGAACAGTGCAGCTGTGAACATGGATGTGCAGATACCTTTCCGAGACCCTGCCTTCCATTGCAGCAGTGGAATTGCTGGATTGTGTGGTAGTTCTGTTTTTACTTTCCTGAGAAGCCTTATATTCTCGTCTATGTTGGTTGCACCATTTTATATACAATCCTACCAACTATGCAAACATGTATTTTATCTTAACCACCAAAGGTGTTTCATATAAAAAGTAAGAATGTGATATATGCTAACTTTAATGTTCTTTATGATGTCATCAAGGTCAAATTTATTAGGAGGAGAAACAGTACTCATAATTTTTAAGTAGAATGAATAAAATCTGGCTTCCTGTTCTTGAAGATTGATATGTTGAAATTAATTTTGTAATTAATCAAAGGAAAAATAAATCAAAGGAAAGCAAAATTATATCAATTGTCCCATCTTTTGACCTGTTTTTAATTACAGAGATAAGCCAGAGAATTCAGACCGCTCACCCGGCTGGGAGGCAGGTGATGCTGCACTACCTGTTACCGTGGATGAACAACATTGAGCTGGTGGACCTGAAACCTCTGCCCGCGGCACGGCGCCATGATGAAGACGAAGATGACTCCTTAAAAGACCGAGAGCTTATGGTGACTAGCAGGCGCTGGTTGCGAGGAGCAGGCTGGGGATCCCCACAAGCCACTGCGATGGTCTTAAACAATCTGATGTACATGACGGCAAAGGTAAGATGGGTCTGTATTTGCGGTTGGCGCACAGAATTACTGAGTTAAGGGGAGTAAACAAGGTTAGACATAGATGAAGACATTAGATGATCCTGTGAAAACCAAACAAATATGAATTAAAAATTCCTACTTCTAAAAAAACCTCATGAGGTATAATGTCTTCTTGGAGGGGGATTAAAGTCATAAGTAATTATAGTCATGCACCACCTAACGACATGGACACATTCTGAGAAATGCACCATTAGGCACTTCTGTTGTTTCATGACCGTCATGGAGGGTTCTTACACAAACCTAGATGGCATGTAGCCCACCACGCACCTCAGCTGGATGGTATGGCCTGCTGCTCCTAGGCTCCCAGCCTGTACCGCGTGTTACTGTGCACATCAACATGAGATTAAATCAGGCAATGAAGAGATACTGTAAACGCAAGATGTATGAGGCTGCTGCTGGCATAACACCGCACATGGTTTCACAGCAAACTTTTTTTTAATAAGTAGAAAGAGTACATTCTAGAATGATGATAAAAAGTGTATAAAATACATAAGCCAGCAACATAATTCTTTGTTATCATTATCAAGTATTGCATGCTGTATATAGTTGTACAAGATCTGTCCAGAAAAAGTCCGACCATTGTTAATACAACAAGAATGGTTTGCACGACATCAATGTAACCTGGCAGCCAAGGAGAAGGGACTGGAATGCACATGCGTGAGCAACTTTACAGCTGCCACACAATGATGACTTCACTGTACTAGTCTGTGGGGGCAGTAGACACCACTGAGTGAGCATGTGTACTGTGTGGCTGTTGCATTCAAAATGACTGAGTGGGTAGAACAATGAATCTGCATCAGATTTTGCATTGAGCTTGAGCATTCCTCCATGGAAACTGGATGATTCAGAAGGCTGCAGCTATGAGCAGCTGGTGATTGGCAGCTTCATCAGGACAACACTCCTGCATCACATCTTAAGCAGAGTGTTTTTGGCGAAACATCAAATCACCTGGGTGACTCAGTCTCCCTACAGCCCAGGTTTGGCACCCTGTGACTTCTGGCTTTTTCCAAAACTAAAATCACCTTTGAAAGGGAAGAGATTTCAGACCATAGATGAGATTCAGGAAAGCACAGTGGAGCAGCTGATGGCGACTAAGAGAACTGTGTGAGGTCCCAAGGTGCCTACTTTGAAGGAGACTAAGTCATCGTTGTCCTATTAACAGTGTTTCTGGTATCTTTATCTTCTTCAATGAATGTTTCTGTTTTTCATATTACCTGGCTGAGTACCTTCTGGACAGACCTCATAGGTGCAATACTTCTATGCCACTGTCAGCACAGTAGGTGTGTTTGCATGAGCATCTGCACAAACACAAGAGTAAGGCATTGTGCTACAGTGTTATGATGTTATGGCAGCAACATGACTAGGCAGTAGGGGCTTTTGGTTTCGGTATGATCTTCCGGGACCACTGCCAAGATTGTGTTGTATGTATGCATGGTCTGTCATTGACCGAAACGTCACCTTGTGGTGCCTGACTGTAAGGTTATTTATGTTCAGATGTGTTGAAGGAAATGATTATTTCTCTGAAGTAGTGAAAAGATTAAAGCTGTCTGTAAAAACGGTTTCTAATATTTCATGATGTGGCAAGTGTGGTACATAATAGACAGTCTTCACTGAAACATTTGCTGTGTGTTCTGCACATAGTACGGTGACGAGCTGGCCTGGTCGGAGATGGAGAACGTGTGGACCACACTTGCAGATGGCTGGCCGAAAAACCTGAAAATAATTTTGCATTTTTTGATCAGCATTTGTGGAGTGAATAGTGAACCAAGCCTCTTGCCTTACGTATGTATTAAAGTTCACTTAACTTTTTTAATATATACAAATATATTTTTTAATGGTGTCTTGTAATATCAGAGTATAGTCATCAGTAGATCAGCAGAGGCAAAACAGGGCCAGGAAAAGCACAGTCGGAAAAGAGCACACGAATGTGTTCAGTGACTCATTGAATGAGTATTATTGGCCAGGTTCTCTAATTCTGGGCATTATAATATGATGGGTGATACAGATTTTATTCATTTTTTATTTATTTAATGAATAAATCAGTAATTTAATAAAGTCCAGCCATGATAAGGGATACAAAGGAAAATTGCAGACAACTGAGAGTAAATGACCTTGGAACCACAAAGGTCTGGGGCAGTTAGAGATTACCTTCAGGAGAAAGCGATAGTGAAGCTGAGACCAGAAAATAGTTTGCTAGGCAAGTGCTGGCATTGGAGTATTAGAGCAAAATGGTAAGTCAGAGCTCAGTGTCTAATAAATTGTGTCCAAAACTTCTGGCAGCAAAGGAAGGCTAGGTAAGAGGTGTACAGAGAAGAATAAAATAAAATAGTCTTTTCCTTCTAGGGATGAAAGCAATCCTTAGATATGCTCCAGTTAAGAGAATAGGAACCTATCAAACATGCATGTGAATATATGTACATGCATGCAAACAGATGTGTGTATATATGTAGATACAGCTGTCAATCACATGGCAGCATCTCCTAAAAGTATGTTCCACAGAAAACTATCTCTGCAGAACATTGCCCTGGAACTTCTTACAGATCCTACTTTTTTTTTAAGAGTCTTTTTTTTTTTAATAGATTTGAGAAAGAGAGAGAGAGAGAGAGAGAAACATCAATTTGTTGTTCCACTTACTTATGTATTCACTGGTTGATTCTTGTATGTGCCCTGACCAGGGATAGAACCCACAACCCAGGCATATTGGGACAGTGCTCTAACCAACTGAGCTACCCAGTCAGAGTCAGATCCTACTTTTAAAAAAAAAACATTTAATAGCTTTGCTTTACCCAATATTCCCCAAGTTAACCCAGTTATTGAAAACATTGCTCTGAAGGCCTGTCATTGAGAAGCACCTAGAGCAAGGTAGGTGTGTGGTACAAAATGACACGATCCCACGTTACCTGAGTGCCAGGTTCTCTGCCCTGAAGTCGTGCTGACCCCTTGCTGTCCTGCCCTCATGCCGAGCCTTCCTACCTCGGGGCCTTTATACTTCCTCTTCTCTCATTTCCTCAATAACCACATTGCTCACTCCTTCACCTACCTCGGGTCTTTCCTCAAATGTCCACTGTCATTGAGACTTTTGCTGGCTCATTTCTGTCAAAAACTCTCAATGCCCTGCCCCCACACAAGACTCTTCATTTTCTTTTCCTGCTTTGTCGATTTTCCTAGCACTTACCATTATCAAACATACACAGGGTGGGGCAAAAGTGGGCTCACCAGGAGACTGGGGGGTAAGAGAGGGTAAAGGGGAGAGAAAGGGCGGTAGAAGGAGACTTGACTTGGGGCAGTGAACACACAATAGAGTATTCAGATGGTGTGTTGTAGAACTGTATACCTGAAATCTGTATAAGTTTATTAACCAGTGTCACCCCAATAAATTCGGAAAAGAAAGTCGTATTTAATGACAATAATAATTTCTTCCTTCTTATTAAATTTACTGGGTGACACTAATTAGTAGTTATACCGGTTTCAGGTGCACAGTTCCACAGCACGCCATCTGTACACTGTGTTGAGTGTTCACCACCCCAAGTCAAGTGTCCAACCATCGCCATTTATCCCCCCTAAATAATTGCTTAATTATCATTTTTAAATGACTTATTATAGGCCAGGCATGGTACAAGTACTTCATCTACATTATTTCTTTAATTCTCAGAATAAACCTGTGAGTTTGGTAAGAGTACCGCACTTTTACAGATGAATGAAACAAGACAGGGACTGGAGTCATTTCCTCAAAGTCACATGGCCATTTAGCATTATCACATAACAGAGCTGGAGTTCCAGCCCAGATCTGTGTGAGAAAGGGGTGAAAATTTCTTGGAAACAGCACAGGAGTGGAGGAAGGGGAGGGCCTCCGGGACTTGACAGGATCGGGCTCGGCAGATGCCACTCACGGGTCTTCACGCTCAGACGAGCAAAGGCACAGAGAGGCAGCGCTGCCCCTGGAAGGGCAGAGGGGACTGACCAGGGGGTTCGCAAACAGAGCGGGCCGGATAGCTGTGGGTAGGGAAGTCGGTTACCTGTGGGTGAGCACTGTAAGGCTTTTGGTATGATAGAATGAAGCTTCTTTCAAGATTTCTCTAGAGGTTATATAAAGAAGAGCTTTTCACATGCGTGTGCATACAAATCATCTGGGGATCTTGTTCCGGTTCTGATTCTGGAGGTGGGGTAGGGCCTGAGATTTAGTATTTCTAGCAAGTTCCCAGATGATGGCTATGCTGCTAGGACCATATTTTGAATAGTAAGGATAGAAGTATGGGGTAACATAGATATAATGAATTTTTTTCACATATTAACTTACGCTGTGTACTAGGCATTCTTACAGTGCTTTTATGTAGCTTATTTAACCCTAACAGCTAGATGAAGTCGGTGCTATTGTCCCCATTTTACAGAAGGGAAAACTGAGAGTATCTTTCCACCTTACATAGGTAGTAAAGGTTAGATCTACATTCCAATCCAGGCTGTGTAATTTGAGTTCAGTTTAGTTCTAGACCCTTTTTTAATCACTGCTCTGTACTGCTGGGTTGAATATAGAGAATAAGAAGGCAGAATAAAAGGTAAATCCTAGGTTTGAAGGCTGCCTGACTAAAAATAAGAGGAAAATTTGGGATGATATTGATTAAAATTTTTCCATTAAGAAGTACACATTTTTACAGGAAAGCAATTATCTTTTGCTCTTCTTTAAAACAAAACAAAACAAAAATTGTTAAGGAAGTAGATAATGTTGTGGAAACCATTAGTATATCCAGGTCATTCTAATATGATATCAGTATAATTTGAGGGTGCGAGGGAGGATAGTGTTTATACAGCTGATTAACTGATGTCTTATTGCTGATCAATGTTGTATTCAAATTTAAAATGGAACTTACTGTGATAAAATCTGTCTCGACAGATTTATGAACTAAAACTTGTTTTTTCTTTTCCGAATGATTTCTTTGTTTCAGGTGAAGAAGGTTATTGTATATTTAGGTAGAGACAAAACAATGCAGTTGCTAGAAGAACTGGTGAGTGAACTACAGCTGACGGACCCTGTCAGTTCAGGGGTCACTCACATGGACAATCCCCCCTACTATCGCATCACTTCCAGCTACAAGATCCCTTCTGTCACCTCAGGTGAGAAGTTGGTTACAACTGATGACTTTGTTTCAAAAGGGAACCTTTCCTTGGTCGTTCATTCTAGCAAGTGTTTGCTTTAAGCACCATCAAAACAAAAGCGAATAAGTCATATACTGTTGCTAACTTTGATAATATTTTGTAAATCCTCATATGAGTAGAGAAATTTGACAGTGTAAGGACTTATAGTATTTCAAAGGGAAACCCATTTCCATGCTTATTTAGAAACAGAATATGGATTTATATGTCCTTATATTCATTTTAATGAATAAAATTAATGTTAAATACAGAAAATGCTTACTTTTTGAAATTTTACTCTGTAATTCTATATTTAATTTTTTGAGAGAGCACTACATATAGTATCCAATTTTATGAGTGTATGGACAGGGTCCGGCAGAAGTAAGGCCTGTTTAAATGTGGTTGGTAGGGTAATAATATGGGTGTAATAATTTATGGTTTTAATTTGAACATTTCACCTAAAATGTCATTTTGTGTGCTTGAGGGTGATATTGTTATGTTACAGAACTGCATGCTTATCATTTTGTAATAAAAGATTTAGTAATAAATAAGGAACATTATTTTTGCCAGGCCCTACACATATACTCACATATTATAGTTACTATAATTTTGGCATATTAATAACATCTGTATAATGAGAAATCTTTTATATCTTTATAATTTGCTTTTTGTCATCTATTTTTATCTCAGACTTTTTGTTTACTTACTTAGGGGATTTCTAATAATGCTTCTATTGATTTTTCTAAATCTGCAAGAATGTCTTTATTCCAAAAAGTTTTTTTTTAATTTAATTAGAATTTCTCTAGGAACGCTCTGTTCATGTTTCATGGTTGACCTACTTCTCTACCCAATAAACTTGTCTTCTCCCACCAAAAGTTCCTATTTTCTTTATGTTGCTCTTTGTTTTGATTTGTCTTGGTAAAAGCTTTCCTCAAAAGCCTACCAATTCTAGGTCTGTCTTTTCATAAAGAGTGGAGTACTGAAAAGCTAATTGGACGTCCTGTAGGTATACACAGAACTTACTGCTTCTCTGTTATACAGTGATCTCACTGGTGCACGTGTCTGCAGGTCCTTTCTCTTGCACTAATCAGATTACCCAGGCGAAACTACTGGTCATTGTCTGAAGCCGAGGGTGTAGGGGTATGTGTAGATACACACAGACACACAACATAGGCTTCAAGCCTTCTCATAGCCCCACGGGGCCAGAAGGTTGCAGGGGCATAGCCTCCAATTTCAGTGTGCATGTTCTCAGCGGTGCCCTTATTCTCAGCGAAGTGCTTCCTCCTCGGTGGGGCGTGGTGTGCCCTAGTCTGCACATCTTCTGATTTAGTCTCAGGGGGCAGGGGAGACCAACTACTGCTGAAATAGATTTTCCATTTCTATTTCCTGCCATTTTTAACACCACCTTCTCCCTTCCAGAAGTACTTGATGCCACTCATTTCTGGGCCTTTTGGAGGTTCGGCAACATAGATATGGCAGCTTCTTGGTTTCCCTCACAACCAGCTTAGGGCTCAGCCTTAACACAACTGACTTCTTGTCCATTTGTTTTCCGACATCAAGATTTTGTCCGTATAGTCTCCTTTCCTTCTTGGTCACGATGAGTACATTCCTTTTTTAAAAATTACTTTGCTCTCATGCTAGTGGAGTTTTGACGTCTATAATTTGATGTCTTTTGTCCTTATTGAGTTATCCTGGGGTTCACTCACACAGCTAATACTTTATTTCTGATTACAGGAACTACTTCCAGTAGCAATACAATGGTAGCTCCCACCGACGGCAGTCCTGATAACAAGCCGACGAAAGAGACTGTGGAGGAGAGGTGAGCACTTCTCTGCTCACCATCGGCCTTTCAGTTTGGTAGACGCTGATTGTCGTCAGAGTCAGTGATCATCTCTGCATTGGAATATATGTTTCAGGGTGGTAGAATTGTGGTGAAAAAATATATATCCCTTTTAGAAATTTTCCACATTGGCTCTTTCAACATCAAAGATGCTGACGTGCTAGACTTTTATATGAATAGAATTAGTGGAGTATGGTCAACCACTAATTGTGTTGCTTACATTTTTAAACTTTTCAAAATGGATATTTATTCTGCCTATAAAAATAGGTTTCATGAGAACATTATTACCACAACAATTAAAAAAAAATTTCATGTAGAAATAATTGACTATTAAGCTTAAGCTTTTAAATTGTGAGGTAGAAGTTAATAGATATCATGGTAAACTTTTGTTAATATTTTGAATTCTGTGTGGTCATTTAAACATAGAAAGTGTGATATAAAGTACAAATGCTGTTTTGCTGTGAACTGGGACTAACTACAGTGATCATTCCCATAGCTATGTGCACCTGGACATCTACAGTGGACTGAACAGTCACTTAAATCGTCAGCATCACAGACTAGAATCTCGATACAGTAGCAGCTCTGGAGGATCTTACGAAGAAGAAAAAAGTAATAAATTCCAAATGTTTTTTTTTATAACTACAATGGCAAGATGTATTATTAATTCTATCAATGCTAATATATTCTTTCAGTAAATGGTTTTTAGGAAGAGTATTTAACTGCCACTTGTGGTGTTCCAACACAACCTGAAATGTCTTGATTTTAAGAAAGAGTATAAGTGGTGGGGGTGGGAGGGTGGGGAGAGGAGGGGCATGGTTTAAAAGCCCAGGTTCCCTGCAGATGAATCAAAAGGAAGTTAAGAATTAGTTCTCAGAAAGCATCGTGGAACTGACACTGGAAACAGGCTGCTTATTTGAAGAGGTTTGCTCCTTCTTCATGGACTCCCGTTTTATCAGAGTTCTCCCTTACAATTGCAGAGTGAATAATTTACCCAGGTCTGCTGTAACACTGAGGTAGGGTCAGATGGAAGCGCACATCTTCAGACAGGGAAGGGACCCTGAGGAAGATCTGGTTCAATCTCCTCATTGTGCACATGATGGAACTGAGGTCCAGAGAGGTTAAGTGACTTACCCACGTCACACAGAATTCACATTTTCTGATGGCATTTTTTACCACTCCCCGCAGCCCCACTGGGGTAGAGCAGACTTCCTATTAAGGTGGGGTTATGTTGGCACTCTCTCAGGAAATTCAGAATTGAGTAACTTACCAGAAGGCCCTTGTTACAAGGCAGCCTCACCTGTCATGTGGTTACATTGCTTGGACATCAATGGGATCATAAGGAAGTGCTGATGTAGTTTCACTTTGACGTAAAGGACTGAACCTGAATTGATATCTCTTTCTCTCTGATTTGCTTGATTTGATAATATCTATGCCAGGTCTTCGTAGTAAACAAATGTCAAAATAGTAGGAAATTATTTTTATCACTTTCCAATGCTATAAATAGTTGGTGTCTAACTAGAGTTTGCTTATATTGGCAGAAAATAGATGGTGTAGAAAATGAGATCATTTTATTTTGATAGGTGACTCAATGCCACTTTATTCTAATTGGCGGCTGAAAGTGATGGAGCATAATCAAGGAGAGCCACTGCCCTTCCCACCAGCTGGAGGCTGCTGGTCACCACTGGTGGATTACTTGCCTGAAACGTCATCACCTGGATTACCTCTTCACAGGTGGACTACAGCCTCATTCCTGTCTCACACGAGCCAAATTCTGCTTAACGCTTGGAGCTTTCTTTATGCTATCTGAGAACACAGAGTGACAGCCATCTTCTTTCTTTAAATACAGCAACAAATTAGACTACTGCGTTTCGATTTTAAGAAATTTAAACACTCAGAATTCTAACTGGACACGATTAACACCATTAAATGTAATTGTGCTGCTGCTTTTCTGGGTGTCTGGCATAGTTACTTGACCTTTCTGGGACCCAGTTACTACATCTGGAAAATATGATTTGATGGTAGTAGACACTATTATTTTGAGTTAAATTGAATTTTACTGAACAGAATCATGGTAAAATGCATTTTTTTCAAAATGTATTAATGCACCAAACACATATTGAACACCTACTATGTGGCAAGCCGTGTGCTATGTCTTAGGGTTGCAGATGAAGAAAATATGGCCCTTGGCTTCAAGGAGCCCTTAGCAGATGTTTTTTTTTTTCTAAAACTATCACTTAACAGTTTCTTGGGCTGTATTTCTTTTCCTCTATTTTTCTTGAGACATTGTATTTTTCCCATAAAATACAATATGAGAGTCTTCAGGTGACCCACATAGGAGTGTCTGAGGTTTCCTCTGCTAACCCAGCAGTAACACTGTCATTCGTCATAGGTGTAACATAGCAGTGATCCTTCTGACCGACCTGATCATCGATCACAGTGTGAAGGTGGAATGGGGCAGCTACCTCCATCTTCTTCTTCATGCAATATTTCTAGGTAATAGTATTTGATTCTCATTCCTTCATTTTCTTATTGTTGTGATCATTGAAACGAAGTTTCTACGTGTTTCTGTTTCGTGTCTGTGTGCTATTTCCACTACAGTTTTTACCGTGATTCTTCGTCCAGGGGGTGTTATCCCCATTCTGAACTTATGGCCCTTCCCGCTGACCCACAAATACACCAGCCCTCTAGCAGGGAAGACTCTGTAGCTATAGCAAGAGTCAAGTTAATTTACCTCTGGGGTTGGAAACTTTCAGAGTGGATGGAAACTTGAAAAGGGTTCTAAGAGTTTCCCAGAAGGTGATTGGATTGTGGACAGTCCGATTGTTACAGCTGGGGCTCCGATGTGCCTTCTGCAGTGAGCGGTGGGGTCCATCAAATCAGCAGTGCCCTCGTTGCTCGTAGGCTTGGTGTCTTGAAGCAGGTCAGGGTAACCGTCTTCTCCTAAGTTTTCCCGACAGGCACATCTTTATGTGCGTTACTTCATTCCTTTGGTAATCAAGCATCTACTGACTTTCTATTGTGTGCTAGGCACAAAGGGTGTTTGCCACTTTAAACCGTTTACATCTAGTGTTAGGTAACACAGTAATTTCTAAGATTGCTACATTTTAGACATAAAACACTCTGCAAACTGACTTTGATCCTGCCCAGTCTGTAGGCTGTTGTGAAAGGGTACACAAACTATACACCAATAAAAAAAACTTAGGTAGCGTATCATCTTCCATCACATATTATATAATTCCTGAACTTCTTTAAAATGGGAGTTTGGTAGCAAGAATACTCCTTATTTCTCTTTATTGATAGCTGTTTTCTGCTCTTTTTAGGGTTTGACCACTGCCACCCTGAGGTGTATGAACATTGCAAGCGCCTGCTTCTGCACTTGCTAATAGTGATGGGACCCAACAGTAACATCCGAACTGTTGCCTCTGTCCTTCTCAGGAACAAGGAGTGCAGTGAGCCCAGGGCGCTTACCGTCAGACACGCCGCGCACTTGGACTCCACTTTCACAGGTACTCTGAAGAGGGGCTGTACTTACCAACGTGGAATGGTGCCGTAGAGAAAATTAAACAAATAACAGTTGAAATACTTGAGCACATTTTTTAAAATGTAGTTTTATTATTTTAAGTACCATTGACACTTTTGATCGAGCAGTAAAAGAAGGAATTAGATTTGGAGTAATCGACTCTGTATTGCCTTGGGAGGATCTTTGTCATGGAAATTTTAAGTTCTGAACATATAAGGTCAAGGTATAATGAAAGAGTACTTAATTTATTAAGCACTAGTTATGAAAAAGATGTAGAACTTTATTATAATTTTTTTATTCACTTGATTATATTTACTGCATTTTAAATGTTGTACATTTTTATTGTATCACTTTCTCAGACGTCTTTATTAAACTTTATACCTGTAACTAAATAAATAAATAAATAAATAAATAAAATGTTATATACTTTGAAGTATATTAAGTTCCAAATCACACATTTTGAAGTATTGAGGTCAAAATTAGTGAAACTTCAATATAAAATTTATTTCACCATTGATGTAAATAATTTTTTACTTTGAAAGTTATATTTATTTCTGTCCTAATAGCCATAACTTATTTATTCCATTCATCAGTATCTGTGGTTTAATAATAGAGGGTCTAGGAGGTAATTGTTTTTAAAAACTGAAATGAAATTACTTTTTAAGTTAAAACCAAGTTATTTACTGAATATCTTATAGTTAGTGAAACAACAATTATGAGGAAATTTATTCACCGTTAAGACTATGATTAAAAAGGAGTGGATAGACACGTACGGCCTTTTCATGTTACAGCATCTTCATTCAAAAGGTGTCTGTTCCTGTTTGTTTCTAAAGCCCCTTTTTCCATTTTGTAAAGATGGGTATTAGTACAAAAATACTCTTTAAAATTATTTAATAATTGATATAAATATTGCAAACAAAATTTAAAATTGCCTTTCCTTAGAGAAGATTAATCAGAAGGTATAGACTTCTTTCCATAAGAAATTAAAAATCTGTTCACATCACAGAAATGTGACTGACTTAATAAATGAAGAGGTACTTGAGACACCGAAAGATTGGGAAAACTGCCACTTCCACCTTTCATCAGCAGATGGCACCAGAGGACTGTGCAATAAATTCAAATATTTGGCAAAAAAATCCGTTTATTTTTTTCCATAAAATAAAGGACACATTTTTCATTTTCACCAATAACTTCATTAATTTGTAGATTTTGAGTGTGTCGGCTGTCACCTGCATTGTTTAACACTGCTCGTTCTCAATTAATCTCTCAATTTGATTGCTGTCTACTTCAGCGATCTGACTGTGGAGAAATCCCCAGCACGAAACTTCGCACACCACTTCTGACATATTTGTTCAGTTGTAGCACCTTCTCCATACACCGCACAAATCTTTTTTTTTTTTTTTGCATTTTTACCTTTCTTGAAATAATAAACATAATATGCCAAAAATGTTGTCTATTTTCTTCTATCTTCATATTATAATGGCTACACAAAAATTCACCAATTTTGATTAAGATTTTTTAAACACACATTGCTTTGACAGCTCTTACAATACAGTCTAACAAAATTGTTTTGAATGATGTTAAAGACAGTGAAGCGCTAGTAGAGCCATCGTATGGAAAAAACCAAAGGAAGTTTTTGGCCAACCCAGTGATTATGTTAATAATAAGCTGGGAAATAATGTTTGCCCCCAAGCCCCACTTGGTGTAACCTGGTGCTCACAAGGCTCCGACAGCAGGAGTGCTGAGTCCCTCCCATGTCCCGTGTAACCTGTAAGGAATGATAGTTCAGTTGGATAAATACTGTGTGAGGTTCTCTTATGTTTGGTATTCACGACCGTCGCTCTCTTCCAGCAGGTGTTAGCGATTTTATACCTGATTACCAGCCCTCCCCTATGACCGACTCAGGGCTCAGCTCAAGTTCTACCTCTTCTAGTATCAGCTTAGGAAACAACAGCACGGCCATTTCGCACCTGCACACCACTATCCTCAACGAGGTCGACATCCCAATGGAGCAGGACGGGAAAGTCAAAACCCTCATGGAATTCATTACCTCAAGGTAAAGTTGTACCTCTGGTCATTCCGGGCAGCAGTCGTGTGTTAGGTCGTTCTGTCGTTTGTCAGCTACAGGGAACCCTATTTTTT
Source organism: Carollia perspicillata (assembly GCA_004027735.1). Taxonomy (NCBI): domain Eukaryota; kingdom Metazoa; phylum Chordata; class Mammalia; order Chiroptera; family Phyllostomidae; genus Carollia; species Carollia perspicillata. Next base: position 14,382 of record PVKM010005092.1, read on the forward strand.
TTCCTGGGGTGTCATTGAGTAGAAATACACCGGTTTGTGTTGTGCAACATTAATAAGAATATGTTGCACCAGAGACTTTCTTCTTTTGCCTTCACGCCATTCTACCCAAGAGGGGCCTTACTTGTGCCTGGATACCAAGTACCCAAAGAGAATGCTGTGTTCTGTAAATATATACCCCACTTTCATTAGCTACTTCACCAGTAAATCATCAATATTTACTTGTGGTTTACTCTTTGCAAGGCATTATGAAGAAGAAACATAGATGGAGAGAAAGGGGCTGGTGTTCCACAGCAGGAGCAAAATCTCAGGGGCGTGAGCAAACAAACTGTATTTGGGAATGGTGAGGAATCCAGTCTGGCTGGAGCACTGAGAAAAGGGTTTTCACAGGAGAAAGCTTGGGAGAGTTCAGACTGGAGGGCTGTGAAGTGTGCCCCCGCCCCAGGTTGTAGATCTTTATCTTTCAAGAAAGGAGACCTGACTGATAATCTTTGAGCTGAATGGGGAAGGTGGGCGACACAGTGAGGTAAGAATGTGGAGAAACTCAGCCGCTTAGGAACGTATAGGATGGAAGACGCTGGTGCAGTGAGACCTCAGGAAGGGCACTTCAGGCTCTGTGCTTGCTCACCAAGGCGGCAGCATGGAGAATGCCAGGACATTTTAAAGAAAGAATCAGCGGGACCTTACTCGGTGCATTAACAATCTAAGTGCAATCTCGCCGCTACAAATACAGTGGTTTGGTCTGGAACCCAAAAGCAGTAACCAATACTCTTCTCGCTTGGCAATATTTGTCATCTTTACCCACCGACTGCCTGCACGAGAATTTGACTGTACTGATGGAAGACTGAAGTGATATGTAACCCGGATCTCCCTGTATCGGCTACAGCTCAGTACTTCTCCATATAACAGTCCTAGTTATAGGACTGTTAGCTGTGGACCAAATAGCTGTGCCGTGCTATTTGGTGTATTCAAGCATTAGCCTTTCCGACTGCAAAGGTGGGATTTAGGGCAGTACAAGTACAACTGTTCATATAGGTTAAAAACCAAGAAAATTACATCTGTCCTCTTTTTCAGAAAAAGAGGGCCCCTTTGGAACCATGAGGATGTGTCCGCCAAGAACCCTAGCATAAAGAGTGCTGAGCAGTTAACTACATTCTTGAAACACGTGGTTGCTGTTTTTAAGCAGTCAAGCTCAGGTATCTTTCAGTGTGTGAGATAATATTTACTTTCCATGAGATACTGTAATGTGATGTTAAAACTTCTGATAATGTAGCAAAAAGTTGACAATTGATATGCGTAAAATAAAAGATTTTAGACAGGCTTTCTTTTTTAACTGATTAGCAATAATAAATTTGTTTCTTTTGAAGAAAAATTAAGTTGCTACTTAAGAAAGCAACCTGTGACATTCTGAGGTACTTAGTTTTGTCCTGGATAACATCATAGAATTATACAGTTATGTAATATGAAAAATTATATTAAAGGGTATATGTACAGATGACAAACTTAAAAAATGTTTTATACAGGTATGGGCTTCTATGATCTAAAGTTTAACACATTTTGAAAATTACAGTAAAAATGTAGGTGTCTCAAGCAGTGGTTCTCACCTAGGGGCAGGGTTGTCCCTCGGGACGTTTGGCAGTGTCAAGAGATGGTTCTGTCACAATTGGAGGGCAGGGGCGAGTGGTTACTACTTCCCAGAGGCCAGGGATGCTGCTGAACATTGCACACTGCATAGGACAACCCTCACAGCCAAGAGTTATCCGACTCCAAGGTCAATCACATAAGGTGGAGAAAAGCTGTTCCCAAGGATTACTTCCCCGAAGGTTAGAATGAGGAGTCATCTAAAACGCAAATGCAGCTTAATGAAAAGAAAAAGCATTGACTCATAAAATGTGAGTGCCCCTAGGTACTGCGCCAGGCACTGGGTTTTAAACAGGTAGCCTCTGATTATAGCCCCAATTTCACCTTCTGAAAAACAAGAACCACTTACTTGCTTCCTCTCTTTTCGCAGAAGGAATTCATTTGGAACACCATCTTAGCGAAGTTGCTCTGCAAACAGCACTTTCTTGTTCTTCCCGACACTACGCTGGGAGATCCTTTCAGATTTTCAGGGCCCTAAAGCAGCCTCTTTCCGCAGCTACACTTTCCGATGTCCTCTCCAGACTCGTAGAAACTGTGGGGGATCCAGGAGAAGATGCACAGGTATTCCATTAAATTTGTTCAACAGTTATGGACCATCTTCTTGTAGTCAAAAACTTAGTGCCAGATATAGGTCACTGCAGGTAGGCCAAGTTCATGGTCATATAGTTATGAAACCATGGTCATGGTTTATTAATGTCAGATGTTAACAAACTTTAGTGGTTAATATTTAGTAACTTTAGTGCCTTTCAGAGAAAGCTTTACCTTTACACTCATACATACATAGAGCCCTGGACATTAGAGATAAGAAGTTAAATTTAAATGTAAAGTAGAATGTTGAATTTCATTTTTTAACATAAATTAAGTGAAATATTGCAACAGAGAACCTGTGTCTCTATCGCACCGTTCTCGACACTGGAGATATGGAGTGATAAGACAACGTTCCTGGCATTCTGGAGTTCCTGTTCTATTGGGGAAGTAAGCCTAATTTAGTCTACCAATAATAGACAGTTTTACTTAGTGATAAGTGCTATGATAATAATAACGTAGAGTAACAGGTTAAAGAGTGAGGGAAAGAGGGAGTGACTTACGTGATCATCAGAGGAGATGATTTTAGAACCCATGTTTAAGAAGTGACTCCTGCCAAAGCTGGGGAAGATCATTTCCAGCAGAGGGAAATAGGACTAGGACGTGAAAAGGCCCTGAGGCAGAGGCAGTAGGCTTTTTTCTGAAGGCCTTCAGCAAACTGGTGTCTCTAGAGTGCATTGGACGGGGCTATCCAGAGGTAGGAGGCTGATAAGATGGGCTTGTCTGGATCATGTGAGGCCTAGTAGGTGCTGGTGAGAGGTGGGGTTTTACTCTGAATTGATGGGAAGCCACTCACAGGTTTTCACAGCAGGGTGATAGGTATGACTTGCTTTTCAAACACTCACTCTGGGGGCCAGGTAGAGTTTTTGAGAGGCAAGAGTGAAAGCAAGGGGGTGTCTTCTAACAGGTGGGTTATAAGAGTCCAATCAGAAGTGATGGGAGCTTAGATTAAGCTATGGAGATAGAGAAAAAAGGTCAGATTTAAGATACATTAAAAGTGATTTTTCAAGATTTGTTGATAGATTCAGTTTAGATGCAATTTTAGGTGACTTGTGGTGCTATTATAGTCAATTTATGCCATTATTTTAATGAGTTTTCATCAATCAGCAAGATCGTGTTGCTTAAGAGCTTAATCACTTTGTAATGTTAATGGGGAGTTTGTTCTATTTTTAAATCTCACCAGGAAGTCCCTTGCAGTTTCTTTTTTCCAGAGCATAATTAAAGTCTGCCCTTTTTTTCTAGGGATTTGTGATTGAGCTTCTTCTCACGTTGGAATCTGCAATTGATACTTTGGCTGAAAGCATGAAGCATTATGATCTTCTTTCTGCCCTTTCTCAGTAAGAATTTAAACCAGGCAACCTGTAGATTCGTATATAGAACTTCAGTGGCTAACATGTATGACTATGACACTGTATTATTCCAATACTGATAGTGAGAATGATACCGAAGAGTTCAGATGGATTACCAGGGGGAAAATGAGCCTCAGACAGTGAGGACGTGTGAAAGTCACAGAGCTACTAAGTGGCAATACTGTGCCCCTCATGTCCTGGTCTGAGATGTGCCTTATTGACAAGCTCCATTCCGGCCACATTCAGCGTCCCACTGTCCCTGCAGCAGGCCAGGCCCCTCAGGACTCACCTTCCACAAGTGTTCCTTCTCCCTGGAGCTGCCTCCCTCCCTCTTTCTTTCTGTTACAAACCCTGAATTGACTGAATTGACATATCCTTCATGTCCCATCTCAGATACCACCTCAAGGCTAAGCTCTTCTACCTGCCCCAGGGAAGGGCTACTCATTCCATCCTTTAGGTTCTTGCAGTATTTTCTTTACATTTTAATAACAGCAATCAATAGGCTATAAATGGATCCATGGATCTATCACTCTCCCCCAGTAAATTTTTATCAAATATTCCTCACATTATGCATACTGGTGGTACATGTATTGTAGAAAGCATTCTGTGGTTATATTTCAGTCAGTGATAATTGAACATGAGAGAGGAGAAATCAAAAAGTTAACTTTTGAGTTTGCTTTTGGAAAGAGTGCATTAGACATAATGTTTGCTAAAGCCCAGAGTGGAGCTATCCATGATTACTACAGAAGAATTTTCACTTCCTGTCATAGCTTATCCAGCTCAGTGGAAACAGTTGGCCACGGTGGAAATGATAGTGTTGTACATTTTGTTTTAATCTGGAGGGGAGTACTCAAATTTGATTAAGCGAAGTCAGATGCACTTAAAAATGATTTTCCCTGGTAGCAGTTAACCGTTTTTCAGTGTTTCCAACAGTAAGATTAATGTAGCCAAAGAAATGATTGTGCATGCATTCGTTTTTTCTTTTCTTTTTTGAAGAACCTCATATCATGATCCCGTCATGGGAAACAAGTATGCAGCTAACAGGAAAAGCACTGGACAACTCAATCTAAGCACAAGTCCCATTAATAGTAGCGGTTATTTGGGATACAACAGTAATGCAAGAAGTAACTCTTTAAGGTTAAGTTTAATTGGTGACCGCAGAGGTGACCGGCGGCGGAGTAACACACTGGATATAATGGACGGACGGATAAACCATAGCAGCAGTTTAGCGAGGACTAGAAGCCTTTCCTCTCTCAGAGAGAAGGGGTTATATGATGTGCAGTCCACTACTGAGCCTGCCAGCCTGATGGCCACCATTTTTTGGATAGCGGCGTCTTTATTAGAATCGGATTATGAGTACGAATACCTCCTGGCTCTCAGACTTCTGAACAAACTGCTTATCCATTTGCCTCTGGATAAATCAGAGAGTCGAGAGAAGATTGAAAATGTACAAAGCAAACTGAAGTGGAGCAATTTTCCAGGCCTTCAACAGCTCTTCCTTAAGGGTTTTACCTCAGCGTCCACACAGGAGATGACCGTGCACCTCCTCAGCAAGCTCATCACCGTCGCCAAGCACTCCCTGGTGGACCCTTCCCAGCTGTCAGGTAATGGGAGCCAGGTCGCTCCTGCTCTGTGCTCCGTAGTGTATTGAAGCGCAAACTGCCATTTGTTTGGAAATGCTACTAATTTCGGCTTTTCTACAGTTTCAGTTTTTTTAAATATGTGAGAGAGATGAAGTTCTTGTGTAGAAGCAAAAAACAAACAAAAAACAATTTAGAAGATCAAGTGCCCCAGGAAATAAAAAGGAATTGGTTTCTGTGAACCATTAAAAAAATCTTTAGCTTTTAAAATGATGTACAATTAAATTGGTTATTGTTTGCTTTCTTTTTCTTTTTTTGTTTTTGATAGGCTTTCCTCTTAACATCCTTTGCTTATTGCCTCACTTAATTCAGCATTTTGACAGCCCAACTCAGTTCTGCAAAGAAACAGCTAGCCGGATAGCAAAGGTGAGCAAACGTTGCGTTGAATGATGGCACTAGGGGGGAGTTTTCCTCGAGTTTATCTTTGGGGGGGAGCTTTCTACTGTCACTTACTCTGTGAACTTCACGTCTGAACTTTTGTTCTTGTTATGCATATAAAGAAGTTAAATTATAGCCACTCAAAGGACAGTGAACAGAATTATTTTGTTAGAGTAATACTCCTCTGAGTCTGAGTATTTTTCTGCTGTTTCCCTACTTTATCCTCTCTAGGTCTCTGGCAGTAGCCTCTCTAATTCATTCATTTATTTACTAACAAATATTTACTGAGCACTGAGGTAGGCCCTGGAAATACAAAGATCAAGTAGAAGGAATACTTACCCCTGTGGGCCTTAGGGTGAGGGTGAAATCGAGGAAGGAGACAATCGCCGCAGGTAAGTCCAGTGAGAGGGCAGAGTTCGCTAGGGGCACATAAAGCAAAATTTCCCCCTGGGAAATCATATCTGAGCTGACACTGAAGGCTGAATCAGAATAACCAAAGAAAGATCCCTGGGTAGGAAGCAGGGAGCCTGGCTGAGAGTAGAAGTTTTCTAAGTGGAAGAAACTGCATGTGCAAAGGCCCTGAGGAAGGAGACAGATTATATGTTGGGGTTCCGAAAATCCTCTGTGTATGTTTGCCTTTTTCCTTGTGATACTCTCTTCATCTTTTCTCTTTGTTCCCTTCATTTCTTGTCTTGCTCACTTGCTCCTCCCCTCCCACTAGACAGTTCTGAAATAGAAATGTAGCTATTTTTAAATCATCTGTTAACATTTGTTTAAAAGTGTTACAGTTCTTGATCTTATTTTAAGAGAATATGACTGAATATGAATGAAATCAACAACAATAAATATTGCTGTTGATTTCATTTTTTCCTGTTGCTTCCATTTTTAATTATGTTTCTAAATAAATTACATAAGGAGAGATCCTTAACATAATTATTTTGAAAGCATGTATTCAAAAAGGAGAGAGAGCCATTATTATAGTTAATGGAAATACATCTCAGTTTTGAAAATGATTATTTGCCTTCAGGAAAGAAAACCTAACAAAATGTGTTTGCATTAATGAAGTGATGTGAAATAATTTATTAAAATAATTTTCATTTTACTATTCTAATAACACATCACAAAATGTAAACAAGTTTTCTTTTTTAACAAGGGATGAGAAAGAAAATATTAGGGGAAAAATGTATTGGCTTACTTTGGGATTTCAAGAAATAAAACACATAAATTCCCTAACAAGGGCAGTGGGAGCATTTGAAAGCGTCAGCTGAGACGCAGTGAGTAGTAACGCCCTGCTGCACGCCGGGGCGTGCGAGGAGCACAGCCCGCGGGGCTCTGCCTGGAGGGAGCAGGAGCTGCTTGAGTGTCCAGCCTCTTCTGTCACAGTGAGGCAAAGAACGGGAAATTCCAAGTATCTGTTTGTTTTTAAGAAAGAAAATATATGGCTTTCCTTGAGTCATAAATTGTTTTTTAAGTCTGTTTTCTTCCTTTTGACAAACACTCAGAAGTTCCATCTGTATGCTTTTAGCAGCCTGCAGGATATGAATTAAATTGATTTCTTAATTATTCTCTCATTTAAACTGTTGAGAGTAATTTTCTGCCATTATGTGCTTCCTCATTATGCAGATATCTCTGGTTCTACTGTTTATGCCTTTGGAGAGCATAGAATTTCAAAATGAGGCAACCACTTAGGACAAATATTGTTCTTTTTAGCTGTTCATTCTGGCAGAAATAGTATGCTAAAAATATTTGTTACAACACACTCCTTGGATCAGATTTTAACCTGGTAATTCAAAATTCCAAAATAAATCTAAGGCACTCAGTTAATTATAAAATTACACAGAATATAGTCCGAAGATCTTTTTTTTTCTTTTTAAAAATCATTCTTTAGGGGAAAAAAATCTTTAAAAATATAAGAATTCTATAGGAATGTCTTATTCTTCAGGAAAGATTCTTTAAACTATAAAAAAATTTCCTGAAGACTAACCAATTATAAAATTATGTGATTTTTTAAATAATATGATAAATTCTTATATTTTGAAATACAGATAAGAAATATCAACCAGATTTTTTTTTCCTGGTGTTCATTTTATGGGTAAAAGGCTTATGCATAAAATCAACTGCTTTTAATGATTTTATAAAACAGCTTCTAAGGTACCGTGTGAGTCTGCGTAGTCTTCCATACCTTCATGTGATAATACCCACACTATGGATCAAAGTAAAAGTCAGGGTCATCTGAAAGTTGACAGTATAGTATACACAGTTTAAGAGGTGATACTCCACTATCGTTACTCAGTGCTCTAGGCAGTTTGTGTAAGTACATACAAAACATCAGTAAGATGGACGAATACGTGAAGAAAATGGAAAAAAAAGAAAACTAAAGTAAATTTCACTGAAGCTGCTGTTTTATGATAGAGATATGAGTGTGGCCCTTTTTCAGTTCTGCATTGTTTGGATGTCCCCGGAGAAGGATCAAGCTACATCCTCACCTGTAACTTTAGGGAGCAGACCAAGCAGGTACATTTGGTCAGAAAGATCCCCAAAGTTCAGATTTCATAGTACTGTACCAAACAAACTCCAGCAAGCCAGTATATTTTGAAGTGGCCTGTAAACAATGGGCCAAGGACCTTAAGAGCTTTAGGTGGTTTCCTGAAGAGCAGTCCCCCCTGCAGGAAGGCCAGTGGAAGCCTTCGAATGTCTCGCCAGTGCTGAGGCTCTCCGCAGTTGACTGCTCTGCTGAGACCCTGAAGGGCTCGAGACAAAAGCAGTTCTTTGGCACAGCAGCTGTGAACCTCCCAGAGAATTCCCAGTCTGAGCCTGTTTTGTATAGAGTCTAGAAAACAAAACTCTTTTTACAAAACAGTTATAAAATGATATCTAGGGTTTACAAACTCATGTATGGGTTTTTACTGAAGAGTTTTATAGGAGCATTAGGCTGATAAAAGCTATACTACTTAACACCCCCCACCCCCGAAGTGTTTGACGTATGAATCGTCTTTCCATATCGTCTGTTGCTGTTCTCTTAATGTCTTGTGCTTTTTTCCTCTTCTGTTTAACTTTTCTACTGCACTGAAGTAAAATGCATTGAAGCTTCAACATATACATTTAAATTATTTTATTAAATACATTTAGTGTGAAACCAAATTTAAGCTTGCATCTTTATTTTTGGCGAATGAAGTTATGTTTACTATTTTTCTTTAGGTGTGTGCAGAAGAAAAATGCCCCACCCTTGTCAACCTGGCTCACATGATGAGCCTGTACAGCACACACACGTACTCCAGGGACTGTTCGAACTGGATCAACGTGGTGTGCCGGTACCTGCACGACTCCTTCTCGGACGCCACGCTCGGTCTTGTGACTTACCTCGCAGAGGTCAGTTTACCGACAAGGGGGGTGGGGGCCTTCACTGCTCTGCGACAGAACTTTTGTGTAGGCTTATTTCAGAAAGCAGCACTGATACTAATCTTCAAATTATCTTTGGGAGTGAATATCGATACGTCTCTTTTTAAAGAAAAATATGTCATTCCTTTCAAGTAAAAAGGAAGTTTTTATAAAGTTCTTTTTCCATTTTCAATATTTATTTCTTTATTCACTGTCCCTAAGTGATATAAACTCAAAATAATGTAAACCTCAACTTTTTTTAAAATGGAAAATGGGTTTTTAGAGGTCTTGATCCTAGAGAATCGTTATAATATTTATTTCTACAAAATTAGTTCTCTGCTAAAATCCCTTCTCGAGTAATACGGTGTGCAAAGGTATTTCTGCTGGGAATATTTTGTTTTGATGCTACTTTCACTTCTCAATCTAAAATATGTTGGTGGCTAACCATGGAGTTATTTTTTAAACAACTAGCCCTAGAACAGCATAAAAGTTAGTATTTTTGTAATAGATTTTATTTATTTATCTTTAGAGGGGAAGAGGAGGAGAGAGGGAGAGAAATATCAATGTATGGTTGCCTCTCATGTGTCCCCTGCTGGGAACTGGCCTGCAACCCAGGCATGTGCCCTGACTGGGAATCGAACCTCAGTCTTTTGGTTCACAGGCCTGTGCTCAATCCACTGAGCTACACCAGCCAGGGCAAAAAAGTTAGTATTTTTTGTTTAGGAAATAACTTCATTCCTAATAAAATCCTGAGTAGATAGCCACAAAGAGAACTTCAGAAGGAAGAAATTCCTAGTCACTAAAAAAGTTTATCAGTCCTGGCTGATGTGGCTGAATGGAAATACCTTCCTTTTTTAAAAAGTTCACTTTTAGAAATTAAGCTAAAATGCTGTGTAAACTCAAAAGACATTATTTATAACTCAAACATTGTAAATGTTGTTCCTAACACTTTAACTTAGCTACATCACTGATGTTGACTATCATAAAATGCTTTGGGACTGGTGTGAAGTTTTAAAGCATCAATTTTGATAGGCTTGCTCCCATAAGCTTTGTATTTAAGGGAGCCGAGAGTGTGAGCTGTCTGTGTGGCAGCATCCTCCCCTGAATGAATGCAAGGCTCTCAGTTTACCTGATACTTAGGCCTTTAGGACAAGAGCCAGTATAAAACCAGTCCTGACCTCCTGAATGGGCTTTGAGTTTAAGTGCCTTAGACCAGCTTTGTTTTGTGCCCCCATAAAGCTCACCACTAAAGTCGCACCAGTTCTCCCTGATGCTCCCATCGTGGGATCCAAGGTCTGGACCCAGCACAGTGCAGCCTATGGTGCAGCACACGTGGTGACACTTGTCCACTTCGGAGGGAGAATGCTTTGCCTCAAATGTTGCTCCCTCAAGTGCAAATTAACCCTTACTGCGCTGTTTTTAATAATGCTCAAAGTATTACTAACAGCGGTACTAAAGCAAGGTACTGGCATTTAAACTATTTATTTAATTATCCTGCAAAGACTAAGAGGTAAGTAGTATTGCTGTTCTATTTTTAAAAAGCAAGGGGCTCAGAGAAGTTAAGAAATATGTCCAAGATCATGTAGCTGATAAGTAGCTGATGTGAATAGCTTGGGAGGTAGTTTTTTTTTGGTGGTGGTAGTATATAGTGGTTTTTCTCTTTACCTAAAATAAATGGTGTTCAATTAAACTAGTTAAGGAAGTAAAAGAAGACACCAAGATTAAGATGAAAATATCTAATTCCTTTTTCTGAACCAACGACAAATAACAATAATAGACATTACCTGTTACTTTCATTGGTGTCTGGATTTCTAATCAGTCTGGTCACCATAAACTGGTGGTCTGAGTCTGTCACACTGTATTTTTCAACACCGCAAACATCAGTGTTGAATTCGCTCCCGCTTGATTAAAGTAAGCCTGTTGGTGCTGCTTTCAGCTGCTGGAGAAGGGACTGTCCAGCATGCAGCAGTCGCTGCTGCAGATCATCCACAGCCTCCTGAGCCACATTGACCTCTCCGCGGCCCCCGTGAAGCAGTTCAACCTGGAGATCATCAAGATTATCGGCAAATACGTGCAGGTAGGTGACCTCAAAACTTATGTACAGAAATGTCCATCTCAAAATGCCTTAGACCCGTGAGAAACCAGAAGCACCGTACGTATCCAAGAGTAAAGAAGTGGTAAGTCAGGAATGTTTATGACATGGGACTGTGTTCTCAATGTAAGTGACAAAAAGCAGAATCTGAATGGTATCTGACTTTCGTAAAAAGCAGCAGATATTCAGAAAGTTAAAATAATCAGACGTGGTTTAATGTAAGTGATGACAAGTCAGGCTGGTCTGTACTGAATGTCACCTTCGAACCATCTGTGAGGAAGGGCCTCGCTGAGCCAGGTCAGTGTTGTGGGTGCAACTAACATTACAGAGCAGACTCTTTAAGGAACATAAGAGATTAATATTTTGTTTCTGTTCCAGCAATATTTGCATTCTCTCAAACAAAATGTACAAATGGAAGTACTTGGCTAGCAATGAGTTTGTGTCTTAGTCCATACCTAAGTAATAAAACTCTATAAAAATGTTTTCCATTCCATTAGGTAATCTGGGCTATGTTTTAGATTCCCTTGGAAATCTCCGATTGCAAACATGCTGAAAGCATGAGTCTTTGATGGCCCTGTTTATCTCCTCTATCTCAGCTCCGAATGAGTAAAACTTCACCAAGTAACAGTTCTGTTTTTTACCTAAAGTACCTTTCTCTTCTTAAAGCATAAAGACTTTTACTCACCAAACATTTAGCTGGGTCTCCCATAGAAACACATACCACATTGAATTACTAATTTAGGAAATATATATTTCTTTTGTTCAGAACCACAGGCTCATGTGCCCCCTGGACCAACAAGTAGCCGTAAGAGGGCGTAGACTTGTCTCTGAGCAAACCGCACACACACCCAGAGCAGCACGACTTCGCCCCCACCCCCCATGGCTGCCATGTAGACGTCCAGGTCCCGTGTGTCCACGGCTTCCAGTTTCCTTTTTTTTTTTTTAAACAGAAGCCAGAAACCTGGGTTTTTCTCTTAAGTCTCCTAATTTCAAAATGCTGGCTCAATTATTTTTTTTCAAATGTATTTTCAAGTGTTGTGTGAGCCAAGGTCATATATAGCTGATGGGTCATCACAATTAGTGACTTCTTCTTTATTCAGGCATTAAACATTTTATAGAATTGAACTCCTGATAATCTTTTACATTTAGAACACAGTGGCCCATGTAATTCATGGAAATTCTTGGAAGTTTTTGTATGTTATAATGCCCAGAGCCTCTAATTATTTTTATCAGAAAAAAACAATTTCTACTTGGATAAACATAAACTGCTTTTTACAATGATAGGCTTACAATATCACAATATTATGTGGAAGGTTTTATTATTAAATATTTTGTGCTCTAGGTATTTTTATAGCAAGATGTCATTAACGAAATTGGGTAACTCAGTTCTGCAAGATTTTTCATTTCCTTTTATTGTTTTAATGGTGTCCCACCCCAGGAGTATCAACTGTGAAACAGTAGGTACAATATCAGGTTGAAATATGATACTGTTGCTGTAAACAGTATGTATAACAAAAGGCTAAAATGTGATATTGGTAGAAGTAAGAAAAAGTAGTTTTTATATGTATTCTTTTCAGTAGATAGTAAAGGGAAAGTAGTATACATTCTTTATTTGACATTGATTCTTCTTCACTTATAAATTTATCATGTAAATAATTCCTAAATTATTTGAGGAGGAAAATACGAAACTCAGAAAAGCAGACAAACAATTTAAAAAAACAGCCACCCTACAGGCAGGGAGAAAAGCACCCTCCACAGCTCAGTAACCCCTGGGAGCCTCACTTCAGCCCTGTGCTTACACAAAAATCTAAATTCTTTTTAGTATTTTACTGTTATGTCTAAAAAAGTATTATTAAAAATGTTTAGTCTCCAAAACTTAAAATATTTAGAGCCATAAAACTATGAACTTCATTCTTCAAGAGCCTGCACGTGGATGTAAGTCCCTCGCCTGCCGTTACTAATACTGATAAGACACTGACAGGGAGGAACGCAGGGTATCTGACTTGGAAGCATTATTAAGGGTACGGTGTCCTGTAAAACTATCAGTATGAATAATAACTTGTTTTCTTTCTTTTTTAAACTCAGATCTGTTTAGGACTTCTAAGTAAAAGTGAATAATTCATAGGAGTTTTGTAGAAACAGTATTTTCATTGTTTGCAGTATAACTAAATTTTCGTTCTTGGTTAAATATGTATTTGTGACTCGTACATGTCTGTTACATTTTTAACTCAGAGTCCTTATTGGAAGGAAGCCCTTAACATATTAAAACTGGTGGTGTCTCGCTCTGCAAGTCTCGTTGTGCCCAACGATAGTCCCAAGACCTACGGAGGAGATACATGTTCTCCCGAAATATCCTTCACGAAGATTTTTAACAATGTCTCGAAGGAGTTGCCTGGGAAGACCTTAGATTTTCACTTTGATATATCTGAGGTAAGATGCTCAGGAATTGATATAGATGCTCTCATACAAATTTTCATTTGTTCATGAACGTGCACTGACTGAGCTCACACACAGACACTGTGGTAGGGGCTGTGAAGGGGAGAGGGGATGGGGAGAACGCCTCTCTGAAAGCTCATGTTCTCTCTGGAAGTTCATAGGCAAATGAAAATTGTGATCAGTGCTTGGCTGAAAGTAAAAGAACTCTAGGAATACATATACATCTAACCAGATCTGAGCTGAGTGTTGAAAGGTAAGTAACACTAGGCAGGCATGTGTATATGGAAGCTTGGGACAAGGAGATTAAATGCAAGAAAAGGCAGCATGTGTGAATGGAGGCTTGTAGTTGTGAGAAAGCATGAGGCTCTGGAAACTTCCAATCAGTACAGCCTACCTTGAGCAGAGAGTACAGAGAATGGACGTAGTGTGATAAGAAATGAAGCTGAAGGCATGGGGTGGGGGCAAGACCTATACAGGTATCTTCCCTGCCCTAGTAACAAGATGGTTTATCTTGCAGCAGTAGGAGCTCTTAAAGGATTTTCAGCTCGAGTAGGACACACTTGTATTAGGATTTGCATTTTAGGATGATCAGTCTGGCCTAGGGAGGGAAAACAGACCAGGGAGAAGGGTAGGGAAACTGTATGGAATCTGTCAGGGTTAGAGTCTGTTGTAAGGGAGACGGGCACACCAACAGTCCACCGTCACGTGGCAGACTGTCCAAGTGTAATCGCCCAGAAGTGGCGGTGCTGTCAGAGGGGGTCTTGGAAGTCTGGAGTTACCCCTAAAGATAAATAGGGGTGGGCTTGGTGAACGTTCCATACAAAAGGAGTAGCCTGTACCAAAACGTCAGTCCATAAAAGTATGGTGTGTTTGGGAAACAATAGCAAGTTTGGTTTTGCTGGTGTGTGAAGTTCAAGGGGACATGGTAGAAGTTGAGGTTAGGGAGGTAAATGGGCACCAGATAATAAAAAGGGAACTTGTGCCCTGGCTGGTGTAGCTCAGTGGATCGAGTGCGGGCTGCGAACCAAGGGGTCGCCAGTTCCGTTCCCAGTCAGGGCACATGCCTGGGTTGTGGGCCAGGTCCCCAGTACAAGTCCCTGGTACAGGGTGCACGAGTGGCAGCCACACATTGATAGTCCTCTCCCTCTCGTTCTTCTCCTCTTCACCTCTCTAAAAATGAATAAATAAAATCTTTAAAAAAAGGAACTTGTATAACCTGCAGATGAGCTTGAATATTATTTTCAAATGCAAATTCAAGACAGTTCAAAGCCAAATACATATAAATGAATTTTGAATCTTAGACTTTTTACTGAAATAAATTTTGGAAACGTTATACATCAGACTCCTAGTAAGTTACACGATATCTTCCTCTTTGAAGTTGTTACTTGCCTTGAGTCTTTGCAAAAGCACATTATTGAAGCACACTGAACAATATGCATTGAAAAAACATCAATATGTTAAGAGACACTAAATCTGAATTTCTGAAAGTTATTTTTATATTTTCTGAGCTTTCAAAGAAGATATATTTTATAATCGTGTGGGGAAAGGTTGGAGGTGGTTGCTTTTAAGAAAAGCAGATCTATACTAAAAATAGGAATAGGCTCTCTGATAGTCTCAGAAACTCATTTCCAATAAAATGAAATCTCTTGATTTAAAAAAAGACATCTTACTTTGATTTTTGTAACATCTACCACATGCTAAGTAATTTTTCTCCTTATGCTGTTTTTTGGTTGGTTGTTTTTTAAAAATGCCCCAGCTATACTATACTGTCAACCCCTTTATGTTGAAATATTTGAGTTAAACACTGACATTTTGTTTGTGTGTAGACACCAATTATTGGGAACAAATATGGCGATCAGCATACCGCAGCTGGAAGAAACGGGAAACCGAAAGTGATTGCTGTTACTAGAAGTACTTCTTCTACTTCTTCTGGTTCTAATTCCACCGCCTTGGTTCCTGTGAGCTGGAAAAGACCGCAGTTATCACAGGTACATTCAGACTGAACTTTCATGGAACAGAAGAATCAACTTTATCGTGCATACGAAAACTTGAGAAATTGTCTTATTTTAATAGTAATCTCAGCATTTGAATTTTTTTTTCCCTTAGAGAAGAACAAGAGAAAAGTTAATGAATGTGCTTTCTCTCTGTGGTCCGGACTCTGGCCTTCCAAAGAATCCATCAGTGAGTAACCATGAAAGCATGTGTAAAGGTTTTAAAAATCGAGTTATTCCATGAGGAAAGGGAAATTACTCTGTCTTATTGTTTGCCTTTTTTAACTTACCTGGCTTATGGTATTGAATAAGCATGAAAAAAACATGACTTGTCTCCGAGACACTCGGCAGCCGTGCTACTCACAGGGTCACCCAGTTAGACATTAACATGGGGACCGAATGACACCTCTGCATTCACTGACAGTGGAGGCCTGTGGTGGTTCTTAGGACACTGATGTCTCGTGTGAAGAATGACAAAGCTGACAGATGGCTTTTTTTTTGTTGTTGGGGGGTCAGGTGGTATTTTCTTCTAACGAAGATTTGGAAGTTGGTGACCAACAGACTAGCCTAATTTCTGCCACGGAAGACATAATTCAAGAGGAAGAGGTAGCGGTGGAAGATAATACCAGTGAACAACAGTTTGGAGTTTTTAAGGACTTTGACTTTTTAGATGTCGAACTGGAAGATGCAGAGGTAAGGATATGGGCTTTCTGTTGTAATATTTATAGAACAGTTGTAACTATAAAAATTGAAGATTTGACCAGAGACTCTTTTCCTTTTTAAGGTCAGTATAAGGTCAAAGGATAAAAACCTAAATCAGTGTTGGGGACGCCCTACCTGGTTTCAGAAGCTGTAATTCCCCCATGGCTAAGGCTGAATAAAGGACCTTGGGACCATAAGCCAGTTAGGAGACAAAGTTTATCTTCCTTGTAGGGGCACCACCTCTGCCCCCTTTCTGTTCACCCTGCTTGGCCCCGGGCAGATGACTGGTTAGCCAATGACAGGCAAGATTTCTCAAAAGAGGGTTGACCAAAGATATGCTAGTCTCACATCGCAAAGGGGCCCTCGGGGAAGGACTTGTGGGGCTATAGGAAAAGGGGATGATGGACCCTGAGTCCTCATTCAGTCCTCAGGAAGTCTCCTAATCTCTTGGCTGCCTTACTTCCCTTGCCTGATTTAAGCCTGAAACAATGCTGGAGGTGGGTGCTGCCCTGTGCTGGAAAGAGCAGGTTCCCTAGAACCAGCAGGCCTAAGAAAGAATGCATAAAATCCTAGGAAACCTATTTTGCTAATATTCTCAATTTAAATGATAAGGGTCTAAACTGGAAGAGAGTTCTTCCCCAAAGTTTTATGGCCCTTTAACTGTCTGACCCTGACTCAGAATAAGCCCTCAAAGTTCTTTGTATGTTATCTGTTGTTTAATCATTTCTGCCTGACAATGATTGATGAGCTTTACGAATACACCCTGTATTCCTATGCAAATTGAACCCTGTAAAAGCCCATGAAGGAAAGGGTCAAGACATTCTCCTCTTGAGAGAGTGGCCTCAGGGTCCCTTTTCCTCCATAGGACTCTGTGTGAATTTGTCTCCTCTCATCCATAACACCACAGACCCCAGGAGCTTGGGATCTGTGTCAAGTCAGGAACTAATGTGATTAGTACAATTAGTCCAACAGCAGAATAAGTCTGAAATAAAAGAGGAGCATCTAATTTTTTGTCTTTTATCTTTAAAAATAGAAAATTAAAAATGGATTTCATCAAACGTTCTTTTTTTTTTTTTTTTCAGTTACACTTGACATTTAATATTCTATTTGTTTCAGTATACAGCACAGTGGTTAGACATTTATATAATTTACAGAGTGATTCCCATCAGTAAGTCTAGCGTTCACCTGGCACCATACACAGCTATGACAGTATTCTTAACTGTATTTATTCCCTGTGTTGTATCAAAATTCCTTTTTACATTTTGGGTGAGTTTAGACTTAAATGTGATATACAAATTAATATGCAGCAAAAGTAACAAAATGGAGGTAAAATTTATCAAACAATTTTAAAGAATGTGGTACTTACACTAAATTGGTGATTAAATAGGCCCTGGCCCTCTAGAACTGGTTTTTATGGCCGATGACAGAGACCCTTCCTGTGGCAGTCCTTGCCACTGTCTTCTTTAAGATGTGATGTAGCCAGTGCTCCTAAACGCCTCCTTTCATTCAAGACCCAAAGGGCTTTCCCCTCTCAATTGATTCAGTTTAGATCAAATTGATGGTTGTGTCATTCAGGTGCTTTCTAAATGGAAAATCCAACTCCAAAAGTGTATTTGTTAGCTCACAAAACCGAGATCGTCTAGAGTCATGGTTTCTCTAGGTACACCTCAGTGTGGTCGCTGACCCTTTCTCTACAGTTCTCCAAGCCCTGCCGTTCTCTCTAAGTCAGCTGGGCCTCAGACAGCAGAAAGATGCTCGTCGCTGCTGTGTGTGGCCCTCCACCCATAGCAGCAGTATTCGCAAGAAGTTAGGGTCACTTCCAGAAATGCTCTCAGGAAAGGAAAGAAGTTGCTCTCCTAAATCCTTTAGCAAATTTCTTATTACATCTCATTCGCCCGCGTTGAGATATTGGCCAATTTCTGAAACAATTACTCAGGCAAAGCGGACAGGATTGCCCTGGTTGTCTTAGGAACCTATTCCTGTCACTGAGGTCAGCACCCTAAACTACAGGCACCCAAACCTGAGAAGTTTATGTCAAACAGGTGAAAAAAAGGTTCATTCTAAAACTTACAAATTTCTGTATTTGAGAGCCCCAAATGCCTTACTCTAAGTATCCATACCATGTCCTTGGTATGTCTTTCAACAGAGAATTGAAGTCAGCCATACAGCACATATGCATTCATCAGCTCTCTTGATGGGACATTTCCTTTGGCTCCAGTAGGTGAGGTGGAGGGATGAAACATAATGGCCTTGTGCCCTGTGCCTCCATGAGTTGTTGACAAGAGACCAACAGATCGGGGAGGTCCTCCTCAGCTCAGCCGCCCCTGCAGACAGGAGGCTGTGACCACAGTGCCTGTAGAGTAGTTCACCGTTTTACCTTTTCCCGGAGACCCAACTACACAGGCTCGGCAGCTTGTAGGGCAACAGCTTTTAAACTCCTTTTTGGTACTGTGCTCCACAGTCAGTACATTTTATGTCACATCCAGGGCTATACCTGCACACCTGCAAGATGAAAGCTGCAAGAGTATGTGTCCTCCCTCCGTGCTTTATGCGCCCTGATATTTTCTATTCTCTAACTTCCTTTTCACATTTGTTTTCCAAAAGGGCAGGTCACCACCCTCTAAAATGGATTTCACATCCACAACTTGGAAAACATGTTGTAGGAAATAGGACAGACTTGCATGAACAATTAGGCAAGAAAGTGGGGTGGGCGAAGGGGCCTGCTGCCCTGTCTCAAGGGCATGGGCGGCTCCTGGATTCTTTTGCAGTTACTTGCTCTTTAGACTTCAGAATTTCACATTGTTAAAGGTAGGCCCTTGACATTTTTATAATGATAAGGTTATTATTTGTTTGCCTTTTTTTATTAAGAACACTATAAATGCTTCCAAGTTCACTCAATACTCTAAAATGTCAGCAGCAATAAAAATGGCTTTTGAATATAACTTTTGTTCAATTAAATTAAAGATGTTTATTGTAAGTCTGTATTTAACTCAAGTGATGGCATTTTGGGGAGAGTACTGCTAATTCTGCCTCATAATTAGGCCAAATCAAATGATAGAGATTTTCTAAAATCTAAGTATAGTCTTTCTTAAAATATGGCAACAGGAAAGACTTTGCTGCAAAACAGACTTAACTGCTGACGAAATCCTGAAAGCCCGCAGTGTGTGTTGGTCCCTTCACCAAGCGTGCGCTGAGGGCCGTTGCCACTCTTGTGTGTGTGTCCATGACAGTGCTTGAAACGCGTTCTAGGAAGGCGGCTTTTCAAGCTCTGACTCGAGCTCGCTCCAGGGCTCCAGGATGTACCCTGAGAAGGAGAGAAAGATCCAAGGGCTGGAGTTCCTGGCTCAACCAGATCAGCTCTGGTTTCATTCATCAGTTTTATGCAGTCGACTTCCATCTTAAATCTCCTTTGAAATAAGTGTTCCTCTGCTTTATTTTATTTTATTTTTTTAAAGGATTTGGAAACCTCTGTTCTGGACAATCCCTCTTGAGTAAAGGAACATAAATTGTATTTTGGTAGCCGACTCACTGTAATCTGTTATCATATAGGGGCTTAAGAGTTGTAAGAATGACATCCTTACAGGAGGAGGATCAGCTTAGAATAACAGAAATTTAACATCTATAAATCCAGGGTGAAATAGAATTTGTCGTATTTCCTGTTGACCGTTGAAAGTTGGCAAAAGTTATGTTTTGGTAGCTGTAATAGCTTAAACTGTTTTATAATAAGGAATGACCATTTGTTTTAGTGAGAACCATCCTACAGTCTAAAATAATTATGACCTCGTATGTTGTCAGCTGCATGTTGGTATTTTACTGTAAGTCAGTTTTGCATTGTATCAAGTATTAAATCTGTGTAAATTTTGAAGATTTTTTTAAAGTTTGTGTTGCTGAAGTGTATCAAAGAAATGTTGTTTTAAGTGTCTGTCTGACTTGCTCACATATTTTGCACTAAAAAGTAATTTAAATCACATGTTGGCTTCCTGCACAAAGCTTAACCCAGAGCTTGAATCAGTCTTTGAGTTAGAGAAATCACAACAAGTTTTCCCCAGAAGTGCAGTGTATATTTAAATGTTTGTCTTCGTTCTTTCTAATTCTGTGTGTTTTCCTTTTTGCTAACCAGGAGCTGCAGGTAAGTTGCAGCCTGGTGTTGTGGGTTGTTTATTTGTTGTTGTCTGTCATGTGTTTGTCTTCTCTGTGACCTCATTTGTGTTGGTGTATTAGATTAGAAATGGCCTAGAAAGTAGATATAGTTGGTCCCCAGTAATCCAATAGAGAAAGTAAAGAAAATTTTTTAGTTAAAACAGGTTATCAACCAAATATTTTGATCTCTTGAGATATAAATGTTTAATGATATTTTAAAAGTTTCAAGAAATTGAAGGGCTGATTGAAACTCTGCTTACGACAGTGCATTAAGTATTTTCCATCTCAGTACGTGTTTTCCTGGCCTAGTACATTTACTGTAGTTGTACGCATGTATGTGAGGTCTTAGAAACCATGTCTTGCTTTTCCAGGGTGAAAGTATGGACAACTTCAACTGGGGAGTCCGCAGGCGCTCGCTGGACAGTATGGACAAAGGGGACACGCCATCCCTCCAGGAGTACCAGTGCTCCAGCAGCACCCCCAGCCTGAACCTGACGAACCAGGAGGACACAGACGAGTCCTCGGAAGAGGAAGCGGCCCTCACAGCCAGCCAGATCCTCTCACGCTCGCAGATGGTACGTAGCCACCGTCTCACACAGTGACAGCTGGCCTCCTGGTGCTCTTAGCTTCCAGCCTAGTGACCGCTGCTTCCTCATCCTCTGGTTTTCATTTCCGTTTGGGTGGAACGCACACATGAAATGAAAGTACAGAATCGCAGCAGCAGTGGAGTGTTCCGTTATCCGTGACGGGACTCCACCTTGAAGTCGGTAGTGCACGCCCGTTCGCTGACACACATCTTACACTGCCTCTCTCCTCGGGGGGGCGAGTTGTTCTGGGCACTTTCAGAGGGCCTCCTCTTGAATGGTGCCTGTTTTTAGTACCAATGTGGACACCAGCACGGCTTAATTCACTGTCTTGTTTCTTTCCCAGTTAATGTGGAAAGATTGAGCACAACTTTGGTCTTGTTCACAGTGACGTCAGTTAGATGGAGGTTCTGACGTGTATCAGAAGGGCTAGATGGCAGACAGTTAAAGAATGAATGAAAAAGGAGAAAAAGAAGACTGTGGGCAGTGTGTTCCTTTGGCAATGTGGGAGTGGAGGAAGGCCAAAGGTGCAGTGGGGGCCGGGTTGGAGCTGGAAGCGGCAGTGTGGGGAGCGGCCACCGCGGTGCGTGCGATCGGGGGTCAGCCAGCCGGGGCGGGCATGGCCCACAGCTCCACTGCTCTTCTGCGAGTGCCTGCTCTGCATGGAGCGAAACCATGCCTCTCGTTAATCGGGGCCCATTTGTTCCACATGGGGCCCGCCGGGAAGGTGTTGGCAGTGATGTCGAATGAAGGGCTGAGCTGGCTTTAGACCAGATGTGCAGTTGGCAGTTTGTGATTGGCTTCTTGTCACCTCATTTTTCAGCATCTCATTGTTGCCCCAGTATGTCTCTAACTAACCTCCCCCCGCATTTAAGCATTAGAAGGATAACAGTTATGGTTCGTTGAGTGTTTAAGATGTGTCAGTCTCTGTTCATGGTGTCTTACATGTATTAGTCACTATAACTTCTGGACCACTAGAGGTAAGGATGGTTGTTGCAGCCCTGCAGGCTAAGTGACTCGTCCTGGGCCACACGTCCAGTAGGTGGGAGGGCCCCAGGGCCTTTGGACCAGCCCTCCCATGCATGGTCCTCCATGGGACCACTTTCAGTTACAGGAATGGTTGAGTTACTGGCAACAGTGGCCAAGTGAATGACAGGCCCTCCCTGGAGTGAGGGTGCAGGCTCTGAATCTGTGGCATTACCACTGTCCAGAGGCGTAACTGTGCCCAAGATACATAGCGTCCCCCTTGAAAAAGGGCTCCTGGCTGTGTCCGCCTCAAGGGAACTTCATGAGGAGGAAAGCCACGCAGCCCGCCAGACATGCGTGCTGAACGTTAGCCCGCAAGAGCACTGTGGGGCAGAGTTGACCGTCCCCTTGTAAGGCCAATCCCGGTCATGGTGGTAGTGAGAGGAAAAAGAACTTGAAGTCGCCTCCTCCTGATGGGAAAAAATAGGTTTTGCCTTCACCTACTTTGCACCACTAACTTGATACTTCTCATGTTAAATATTGACCAAGAAAAATTTACAACCCTGCTTAAGAGGAAAAAGCGTAGTATTTTCCTTTATTCCAATTACTTCCACTTTTCCAAACATATAAACCAACTAATAATAGACTGTCATGACAACCACTTCATTGTCCTAATTCTTTTTGTAATACTGAAGTGTTAAGGTTTCAGCCCAAGTAAGGGGACAGCCAGTTCAGAATTAAAATTAGCCCTGCTTCCTGAGAAGCCACTGCATGCTGGGCACCGAAGCCACAGGGAGGAGCCCCCGGCTCAACGATGCTCAGACCCCTGAAAACACAGAGCCTCGCTCTAAAAATAAGAATTTCAGTTCAAGATGAACATAGTTCCATAGAGCTCCTCCCCTTTGATAGCTTTGTTTAGCAAACGTAACCTGTGTAAAGGGTATTTCAGTTCTGCTGATGGGTTAGCCGCACGCATTGAGAGTGCCAGTTCTGATAGACTGCATGGGGTAAAAGGCCATTTCAGGAAGTCAGAGAAGCTCTCACTCACTAACCTCCTCCTCCCCCTGCCCCAATTATCTTATGATACAGACGTGTTTCTTGTGGCCTTTGTGACCAACACTGACTCGTAAATAAATTCCTTATTTTACTGTTTTTCCTTTTAGTTAAACAATGATTCTGCTGCGGATGAAACCACGCCAGACCATTCTGATTTACTTCTTCAGTCTCAAGATTCCACGGGCAGCATCTCAGCAGAAGAAGTGCTTCATATCAGAGATGAGACCCCAAGTTTGGAGCCTCCCCTAGACAATGCTAACAGCCAGCTGCCTGAGGTGGGGAGCAACGGGGGCTGGTGCATGGCCAATCTGGGCTCTTTCTAGCACTCTGTCATGTCCCTTTGCTTTTCTTTCCAGAGAGTTTCGTCTGATAACGCTAATGATTTGATTCGTGTCCAGTATTTCTAACCTGGTGGGTTGTTTTTAAATGAATGTCAATTCTGATGGTAAAATACAGTTGATGGATTAAGGAAATGACCTACAGGTTAAAAATAATCTTGAGCGTTTTTAATGAGCATTTCGTGTTGCAGAATGTGATTAGGCTCATGTACAGCCGCTTCTCTGGGGATGGGGAGCATCTTCTGTGGCGCTGTGTCTTCTTCTCTAAGGACAACTTCCGGTTTTCCATTTCTTTTTGCTTTGTATCGGGTTTATGTAATTGGTGCTGTGATTGGGATGGCAACCTCAGGCCAGCTGTGTTAGCAGTTGTTTAAATGAAATCTTTTAAAAAGACTTTGGAGCTACTAGTATCATGTTCTTTGGGAAGGCCTGTGAGAAGTAAGCCAGATTCCGAGCTAATGACTGACTAAAAATAAGTAAGTATTAGTTTTCTTAGTGTTCTTTTTTAAGATTATTATAAATACTTGTTTTAAAACTATAATTGTGTAGCTCTGTCATGTGCTTTTATGCCTTTGTGACCATTAGGAAAATACTGTAGTTTTTTCAGTGTTCATCAAATTCATGTAGTTAGATCTCATCATTTTAGTAAGTTGAATTCTCATGCTTTAGTAAGCCGATAATGCATTTTTACATCTTGAACGGTAAGCAGACATATTTTGGAATGAAGGCATTTTGGCAGCTTTTTTTAAATGCTCACACTAGTATAGCTGGAGTTTAGATAATTTGATCCAAAAAGTATTAATAGAGATTTTACTAAATACTGGGCATTCAGTTAGGTGCTGGAGAGAGAAATAAGGCATGATCCCAGCTCTCCCAGGTGCATTATCTATTAAGGGAGACAGAGAAGGTTAAAAAGTAACATTACATTCCAGTATGAGAAACCCAGTGACAGACGTGTTCAAATTCAGGGCTTTGTGAAAGTCAGAGGCTGATCAGCTGTGCATAGGGTGACAGTGGTAAAGGACAGGCTTCATGGCAATTGGGACATTCCAGGCTGAGGGACAGCTGAGTGGAAAGACATGGCAATGTGAAATAACATGGTAGGTTCCGGAAGAGCAGGAAATTCAGTGTTTGGAGAATTAATGGAGGAGAAGGAGCAAAAGGAGAGATGGTTAGGGCCTGAGATATGAAGGGCCCTATATGCTGACTAAAGACTTCGACCTCATTTTAGGAGGATAGAAAGTTATAAATTTTCATTCTTTTAAGATACACCTGTGACAAGCACTGTATTAGGTGCCGCGGCAGGAGGGACACGAGCATTTAATCACTTACCCAGTATTTCCTGAGCCCCTACCGCATGCTGGGCGCTGTTCCTGGCACTGAGCTAAGCACTCTGTGAAACAAAGGCTCCTGGTTTCATGGAGCCCCTTCCAGTAGGGAAGACATAATACATGGTCAAACAAATAAAATGTAAATGCTACATCGGAAAGCGATCGTCTTACTGTTCATGCTAAGAACATCTGACAGCAGTGTGGACTTGGTGAGGGCGAGTGTTGGAGAGGGTGGTGTCTGAGGTGAAGCCTAAGTGACAAGAAGGAGCCAGTCCTTGGCGATGCGGTGGAAGAATGTTCCAGGCCAAGGGAGCAGCAGCGAAGGAGGCCCTGGAGTATCTGAAGGACAGCAGGCCGGCCAGTGGGGCACAGTGAACACGGGAGTGTGGAGGGGAGTGGGGTCAGAGGGTGGGCTCCTGTGATCACTTTTAGAGGCCACACAGCCGGTAACCACTGGAGGATTGTAAGCAGAAGGACGTGATGTGATTATGTTTACTTTTTTAAATCTCAGCTTTTCTAACGGAGAGAGCAAAGTAGGTTCTTGTACCTGCTACAGGGAAAGGTTATGGTCTCATTGTGTTTTAGTAAAGTCTCCATGATGGAGGCGGGGACCGTGGATTGGAAGAGGCTGCGATAAGGAGATAAGAATATTAGCGAGACAGAAGGGGAACCTGAACTAAGACCGAGGGCTGAACGTGAGAAACGTTCGCAGGAGTGAACTGACGCGGTGTAGAGATGCACCTGAAGTAGACAAACTGCACCTCTTTTCAGCTGTCGGGAGGCCTGTTGAGTGGGCGTGAACTGCTGGGTACCCGTCTCCTGAGAAACGCAGAGCAGGAGACGGCACTGGGAATCCGTTCTTAAGAAAAGCGGTGTGGTTAATGGTTGTGTGTTTCAATTTCGTTTAGCAAATATGGAACTCTTATTTTTTGGTCATTAAAAGGCTACAATCACAGTAAACTACCTCCTAGAAATATTTTGTTTTTATTGGAAATTCATGTATTTCCATACAGTATATTGGATACTGTGGTATTTCAGATGGGCATCGGTTCATCTAACCTCTCTTAATGGGCTCGCCCCCAAGGCACCCTGAAGCTCCTGAGGATACTTCTCTTTGCTGAAGGAAAAACACTTCAGTTTACGAGATTTTTTTCCTTTCACAGTAGTGGGTTTCATTGTGAACTGGTGGATGAGAATGAAGGAGATATTTTTAAACCATAGTATATCATTTAGAAACAGCTATATGGATATTAGAATCATCACCCAAAAGAATACTGCCCACAAGAGAACAAGTTCGTATCTCTTGGGTATATTGGCCTGATTTGGTTTCCCCTGCTGTGCTTAAAAATGTCAAATGACCCAAAATTGCCCCCATTTTAAAACAGTATGAAAGCACCAAGGTATTGAAGTAAAAGCATAACTCTGTTACTTAAAGCGTTTTCTTAAAATGAGGAATGTCACTAACTTTACTATATTTTATGAAGAAAAATCCATCCCTAGAATTGAATCTTTCTCTTAAATTATGTCAATGTCAGGAAGCCAGAACAACAGGCTACAGTATGTCATGACAGAATCTTCCGGGCTCTAGAGGGGATTCCATTCTGAACTTGTGTTTATTAGAGAAGCCTTGACAGAGGAGTTCTTCTAGTATTTAGAATAATTTAGAGGCCTGTTCATGGATGATAGAAATTATTCCTATAGGTACTGAGTTTTTTAATGTAACAAAGAGTGTGTGTGTGTGTGTGTGTTTGTCTAATAAGAAATTTTGATTTTCATAATCTACAAATATAAACCTGGAATCCATTCCATAGCCTAAAAGCACTCTCTTCATGAGATCGAGGTGTTGTAGAAAAATTCAGCCCTGACCCGTGCGGCTCAGTTGGTTGGGCACTGTGGCACAAGGATCGATTCCTGGTCAGAGCACAGGCTGGGGTTGTGGGTTTGGTCCCTGGTTGAGGCGCATACAAGAGGCAGTGGATCGGTGTTTCGCCCATCGCTGTTTCTCTTCTTCTCTTTCTCTGTCCCTCCCCCTCTCTTGAAAAAATAAAGAAATAAAATCTTTTTTAAAAAAGAAATATTAGGTTGCCTTAGATGACCAAAATTATAATCAGGAGTTGGAAGATGATAAATGGGTAGAACACAAAGGATTTTTAGAGCAACAAAAACTAATGTGCATGATACTATAATGATGTACGTAAGTCATTATACATTTGTCCAAACCCATAGAATGTACTACACCAAGAATGATTCAAATATAAACCACAGACTTTGGGTGACAGTGATATATCGATTTGGCTTATCAATTATAACAAATATATTACTCTGGTAGGGAACATTGATAAAGAAGAAGTTGAGGCATGTGTATGGCTAGAAATTTCTGTGCCTTCTGCTTTATTTTTCTGTAAACCTAAAACTGCTCTAAAAATTGTCTATTTTTGAAAAAAATATTTAGCATATATTATAGTAATAGTTACAGATAAAACATCAATCTTAAAATTATGATTTAAGAATAAATGACTAATGAAAAATGAGGGCATTAAACTAAGAAGTTTGATGGATTATTTTAACCTGATATGTTTAACTTGATGTAGAAGGAAAAATTAAGAATAAAAACTCTAGGTATAGAAATGTCTGTAGTACTATCACATAACCGATCTTTCCAAATAACTGATGCTTACCCGTTTTGTGCTCAAGTCATTAAAAAGGAAAATTTCACATGGAAAACCTTCGAGTGTGTTAGAAAAGAAGTTAAAGTATATTCTGTGAAGACAATCCCTTCATGCACCTTGGTATTCTCTTGCTATATTGCTGTGCCTTTGACAACTTCAAATTCCTTTTTCCTGAAATACTATCAATCTTAGCCTGGGCTGCTATGACAAAATACCATAAACTGTATAGCTTACCAACAGTGGAAATGTGTTATTTCTCATAGTTCTGGAGGCCAAGAAATCCAAGATCAAGGTGCCAGCCAATTAACAGCCTGGTGAGGGCACTCCTCCTGGTAGTAGGTGGCTATTTTCTTGCTGTGTCCTCTGGTGGAAAAAGAGCTAACCAGCTCTCTGGCCTTCGGCTATAAGGGCACTGAGCCCATTGACGAGGGCTCCACTGTCGTGACCTAGTCACCTCCTGAAGGCTCCACCTCCTAATACCATCCATCTCATGGGGGTTTAGGGCGTCAAGATGTGAACTTTGGGAGAACAGAAACATCCATTCCACAGCACTGTCTCCACGCCGTCTTTGTCACAGCCCGTCACGCTTCCTCCAGCCAGATGTGGTCTTTCCCTTCTTTGAGCACCAGCAGTGTTTTGTCTGATGCTTATGATTTTTACCTTTCTCTCACCACATTCTGTATTATCGTCATTTGCATATTAGCCTAACCCCATTAGTAGATTGTAAACTTTGTCGTTAGTCATTTATTTCAGACCACCCAACCTGGAATCTGGTCAAAATCCTTTTTACTATATAAATGAATTTTATAGACGAAAAAATTAATGCCCAGGCTAGGTGGTCAAAAGTCAAGGGTTCTGACTTTCACTTCTAATACTTTGGAAGGAAAATTCTATCTTTATCCATGAAAAAAAAGATAAGAAACTACTGTGAAACTATGTAATAACTAGGTTTAAGTACTAAAAAAGCTGATCTTTATTTCTAGAACTGTAAGGGACCAATAGTGCTTATTTTCAAACTGATTAAATGAATATCCATGCAAGCTTTCACTATCATTTGGGGTTAGAAGAATGTAGTCATCCTATTTGATAAGTGAGTTTGTAATTTATTTAATTTTCAAAAATAAAAGTCTAAAATTTCCCAGTGTTTGCTGAACTGTATGTAACTCACTGAAGAAATGAAGGATTGTGGTCTTAATACTGAAAACTTAACATCACACGTGTTCAGCTCACTCACCCCAGGAAGACCGTGAGCCATCATCGTTTCAGTTTGGAACCCTCCCGATTGATCAGAACCTATTCCTGACCCAAGGGCAGCCCAACAGGACTGCAGATTAACTATTTTCAATGATTCTCCCTTCCTTATATCCAGAATTCACTGAGTATAATGTTCTGGTATAATGAAAGATATGATATTTCATATGAAAGAGAATTTGTAATAATATAAACCTCTTATATAGAATTAGACTATGTATGAAAGAAGATATTTTACCAAAGAATCTGTTTCTAAGTACATCTAAATCCTATTAGGAGAACTCTTAAGGTTTCTATGTGGCAATAGGTGATACATATTAATTTCAAATTTTTTAAAACCTGGGACTATTTTTTAAAATTTTACATAATCAGCGTCTAAAGACTGCAAAAATGAACTATATAAATGAAGACAACTTAATAAAATAGTTGTATATTGATGGAAATAATCATTTATTCTGTGTTGATAAAATCGTCTTTGTTTTAACTCTATGAAAGTCCATAAAAAATCCCTGTTTTTACAGGACACAAGTTCAGTATTAAAGGAGGAGCAGGCTGTTACAGCCTTTGGAGATGAAGGGCCATACATAATTCAAGAACAGCGGGATTCTCCTGTCTGCCAAGGAGTCCTTGATTTAGAGGAGACGGACGGGCCGGAGCCTCTAGCTCCTGAAAGCTGCCCAGAGTCAGTCTGTGAAGAAGACGTTACCTTAGCTTTGAAAGAGCTAGATGAGCGATGTGAAGAGGAGGAAGCCGATTTTTCTGGACTGTCCAGGTGAGACAGCGTCGCGAACACTCTCACGGGATGGTGTCTTCGTCCCCTCCCCTCTCAAGTATGACCCTCTGTCCCAGTTCACTCACTTTTATTTCCGTGTATGTTTTAGTCTAGAATCATACTGTCTTCGTTTTTAAAGAGAACATGACTTACTGTGATGGGTTTGTTTTCTGTTATTAATATTCACTTAAAATAAAATAAATAGGCATTTCTCAAAGCGCTGTGACATTATGCTGTTAGAAGCACAGCAAATACCCATTTTGGCAGACTGCCTAATGGCCAAATGTTAAAATCGATACCGGGCCATGGCCAGATCCAAGTATCAAAATCGTGGAATGAACTTTTGTGATACCAGAATAAACCAGAAATATGTCAAAAATCATTTTACGGTTTCATTATCAGTGGTCAGATTTTTCAAGTTGGACATATAACGGGCAGAAGTGATGATCTCTTTGTATTGTCAGATGTCAGACTGTTCTTTCAGTTTTTTTTAATCCTTACCTGAGGACATTTTTTCATTATTTCTAAGAGAGAGGGAGGGGGAGGGAAGGAGAGAGAGAGAGAGACATCAGTATGAGAGAGAAACATCGAATAATTGCCTTCTCGTACATGCCCCAACCGAGGGTGATTGAACCCACAGCGTGGGTATGTGCCCTAACCGGGAATCGAACCTGCAGCCTTTTGGTCAGTGGGACAGTGCTCCAACCAACTGAACCACACTGGCTAGGGCTAGACTGTTCCTTTAAAACATTTCTCTAGTCAACAATTTGAAGCTCCTTGACAATTACTGTGATACAAAAATTAATATTTAGTAATCAAGTATGTCCATTTTACTTGTGCAATAAAAATTATTCAGTTATACTTCAAGTGATAATAGAGCTTTAACACATACAACAAATGAGGAAATTTTTCACTGTTAGCATATCTACACTGCTTCCCTATATCCGAAAGTGTACACTCAGACAGTAATAACACCTTGTCCATGTCTTTGATTTGGACATGACAGTAGCCTGTGCAGTCCCTCACTCACTGATCTTCCGCAAGTCCAGGGCTGCCAGAAATGACGTGGAGGTAGATATCCAGCTTTTATCTTTCTAAAAGGCTGAAGCCAAACACTTGACTTTGGCCAAGTACTGAAGCTGAAACAGAACAGAGCATCCCTACTGTTTATAGAGAGACATTAGGCTTACAAGGGTACATTTTGTTCAAATCAGTCACCACAGTGACATTTAAGAAATTAAACTTTTTAAGGTATAATTTAACTTTTCTCTTCATATGTCTGCTTTATTTTTATCTCCCCCCCCAACCTTTACTGAATAAATCACTCCATAATGGCTGTGAGGTGTTACAGAGCTGCCTTATTATGTGAAACAGGCCATTGGGAGACGTGGAGTAACACATTTCTCCACGGACTGTGTGATGCAAGATTCACTTCATCTTCAGGACCCAGAGTTACACACTTCTTTGTAGACTGTCTAACCTAAAAACATCCTTGTCTTTTTTTATTGTTTCATTTTTGTTTATCATCTGGCTGTTAGGATTATAAATTCCTTAAAGAAAATGGCTAGGTCTTATGTTTCTTTTGAGTGAAATCTGTTATTGCCACACTGCTAAGCACATAGTATGTGCTCAGTGAAACAGCTGAGCTCGTGCTGTGTGTCAGGGCTTTTACTGAGTTTGGACCTGTAGTCCTGGGTTCAAATTCTGGTTCTGTCATTTCCTAACCAATAATCTAAACATGCTGTTTAACATCCCTACACTTTTATTTCCTCATTGAGAAAACTGAGATAATAATAGTACCCAACCCTCATAAAGCTGCAGTCAAGATTGAATGAAACAGTCCGTATAAAGCACCTAACACAGCCCTTGACACAAAAGCACATGGCCAGAACCTTTTAAAATTATCACTACAATTTGCACCTCCAAAATTGACCATTTAAAATGAAAGTCTTTTTTTCTTATAATTTATTGAGGTAAATTGGTTAACATTAAATAAGTTTCAGGTGTACATTATAACTTGTTATCTGTATACTCTTGCGTGTTCACCACCAAAACTCTGCTTTTTTTCTGTTAGCATATACTTGACCTCTTTACCCAATTCATCCTCCTGCACCTCCCTTCCTCTCTGGTAACCACCATTCTGTTGCTTATGTCTGCGAGTTTGTTCATGTAAAATGAAAGCAGCCCTATCTGTTGTAGCTCAGTGGATTGAGCACGAGCCTGTGAACCAGAGGATCACGGTTCGATTCCCAGTCAGGGCACATGCCTGGGTTGCAGGCCAGTTCCCAGCAGGGGACATACAGGAGGAGACCATACACTGATATTTCTCTTCCTAACCCTTCCCTTCTAAAGATAAATAAATAAAATCTTTTTAAAAAATGAAAGCATTCCAATCCGAATTATTCATAGCCATTATTGAAACTGGTCCATAGTGCTAGCATATCATAGGACTTGTGTTGCTTTCAAGAAGTCACATGAAATTAGATCTTTAATTCCAAAGGTGCTAAGTAGAAAGGACATGGAAATCTGCTTATTTGTGCTTTTTCATGCTTTCTTACAAAGTTTAGTTTGTTGTGCACTCATAAAAATAATCTGTATTGGATAACTAAAATTGGTTTAAGAAATCAAGTCTATTCTTTTAAGATAGCGTTATGATTACTATGATATTTGTGTTAACAGTCAAGATGAAGAAGAACCAGATGGTTTTCCAGAAGTGCAGACATCCCCTCTACCGTCACCATTTCTTTCTGCCATAATAGCCACTTTTCAGCCGGTGGCCTGTGATGACGAGGAGGAAGCCTGGCGCTGCCACGTCAACCAGATGCTCTCTGACTCCGATGGGTCCTGCGCTGTGTTTACCTTCCATGTGTTTTCCAGGCTATTTCAGGTCAGTGAGGTTTAACGTTTCTGAATTGATGTTATTGTTACCTGATCGAGTTATGGGTTTTGGATCTTAAATCAGTATTTAAGGGTCTCAAATTTTAATATTCCCACTGATTTTCTTCAAAAAAAATTTTTTTCCTGCCCGGACTGATGTAGCTCAGTGGGTTGGACAATGTATCACAAACCGAAAGGTTGCCAGTTCAATTCCCAGTCAGGGCACATGACTGGGTTGCAGGCCAGGTCTCCAGTTGGGGGCGTGTGGAGGCAATCACTGATGTTTCTCTTGCACATCAATGTTTTTGTCCATCTCTTTCTGCCTCCTTTCCCCTCTTTCTAAAACAAACAAACAAACAAATAAAATCTTAAAAAATTTTTTTCCTTAGAGAGTGATATTACTGAATTTACATTGTGACATACCACTGCTGGTACTTTATGCAATGACTACTACAGAATCTCTAAGACAATTAGGATAAAACTTCAGAACAACTAAAATTCTCTGCAGTATACTAGGCACCATGAGACACACCAAAGAAATAAAAAGCATGATCCCTGCCTTCAAGGAGCTTACAGTCAATAATATCATTAAACAGTTTAAATGCTAAAGTAATTGGTACTTTTATTACTGTGTGGATACCTTAAAAAATTTAGCTAAGGTTGCTTTTAATCCTAAAAATAATAGTAACAAAAAGCTAACTTTTTGAGTGCTCACTACGTGCTAGGCACTATGCTGAACTCTTTACATTAAGTATTTAATTCTTACGACAAATCTATGGAATGTAAATATATTTTTAGCATTCTGTGGCTAGGGTAACTTAGGCACAGAGAAATGCTGCCGCCCAGCGACGTGGACTCCCCGTTCTCATGAAGCTCTCCCTCCTGGGAAGCACTTTGCTGCTCACTCATGGGAGCATCTATTAATTCTGTAGGTTTTGCGTTGCTACTTGACTTCCTGTTTATATTCGTTCATTTCTTTTGGCATTCTAAGTTTCTTGATGCCTGAGGTTGTGAGTTAGGCTTTTTAAATCATAATGACACCTAACAGTGCTACACATACACACATAGGTACACATTCATTAACTATCTATATAATTAGTATACTAATACTAATATATTCTAATCCACTGAGTGCTCACTGTGGCTCTGACATTATCTGATTGTTTTATGTGAATGAATATTCATGAGTTTTGAGAAGATACCACTCTTAATGTACTTGTATGACTTTAATTAAGGTCAGATGGCAGCCCCATAGCCAAGGATAGTAAACTACATTTACCAAAAATTTCTTTCAGTTAGAACTTAACTTTAGAAAAGCCAATTCCTCAGAAATGTGAGGCCTTTACTTCTAGAGTGTATTCCTAATGTCTATCCTCAAAAAAAAAAAGTTAAAAACCTCAAGAACTGGGGATAGGTGAGAGGCGTGTGTCATTGGTTATTCAGTAATACTGTTTTGTAAATATTTGATCATTTTTAGAAATTAATGTTTCCTAAAGAAGTGCCTAAAAACATGGCTTTACAGATCAGTTATTAGGATTCTATATATTGCTATAATATTTAAGAAAACATTGCCCTAATTAATAAATTATGCTCCTTTACTTAAAGATGAAAAGAGCCCTTCTTAGGAAATATCAAACTTTTTCGTATGCTTTTCTCCATAGACAATTCAAAGAAAGTTTGCAGACATAACTAATGAGGCAGTCGGCTTTCTTGGCGAGAGTCTGCAGCGCATTGGTACCAAATTCAAAAGTTCGTTGGAAGTGATGATGATGTGTTCAGAATGCCCAACAGTCTTTGTGGATGCTGAAACAGTAAGTTTTTACTGAGGGCTCATTATAAAGACTAAATTCGAATGGCATCATTCAATAATTAGGCTATTTAAGAGGTAATTCAGCATTGTAAAATGTAAAGGTTCATATTTTCAACTTGATTATAAATATCTAGCAAAATACAATTCCAGTATATCATAGGCAGTGACTTGTGACTATTCCTGCTCCATCCCGGCCCTCCCCCCACCCCACCTACTAGAGGAGGAGGCTAACAGAATCATGCTCTAGAGATAAGTGCTTTTTTTCATGATGCCTGAATGAAAGTGGGGAGGGGAGGACTAGACCACTCCCGATGAGAACCCAGAGCTCCTTGGCCTTCCCACCTTGTCTCCAAACACATTCCTACGTTGTGCATTAAGATATTTAATGAAACTAAGGTTTAAGAAGCTTCAAAGGTGTTGCTTTCAAGGTATATACTGATCCAACATGCCATGTCTTGCCTGTCGGACCAGTTTTTTAGGGCATCTGTCTTCAGATGCCTCAAGGCAGAGCTAGTCCTTGCTGACATCCTGGAGATCCCACTTGATTCTTATTCTGCTTCAATGAAAGGTCAGCCCTTAGTGTGGGGCACTGGCACCAAGTTGGGCCACAAACCAACAGAAATTCCATGACCCAAAAGTTGCTGGTCTCATGACTATGACCAGAAACCATAACCCGGATCTCTGTGTTTGTGCTTTGACAGCTGATGTCATGTGATTTGCTAGAAACACTCAAGTTCAGTGTTTTGGAGTTGCAAGAACACCTGGATACCTACAATGCCAAAAGAGAAGCCGCTGAGCAGGTCAGTCTGTTTTTCCTGTGCAAGAAGAGTTGTTTGCCTATTTTTCCCCCTCCAGTTTCTTGTACCTGTTTTTTAAATTAATTAAA
>PVKM010005093.1:0-49274 GCA_004027735.1 Carollia perspicillata
TGCCCACCATGCTAAGGAGCATGGTAAAATCTCACGCCACCCCACTCCCTCCTACTTGCAACAAAAATCATCCCCTTCTTCAGCATGTCCACCTCACTTCACTTCATCAGGTGGCATCTCGTATCATCACCAGAGGAAGGCGGAGGACAGTAGAGTAAGATTTTGAGAGAGAGAGAGAGACCACATTCACATAATTTTTATTGTAGTATATTGTTATAGTTGTTCTCTTTTATTATGAGGTGTTGTTAATCTCTTACTGTGCCTATTTATAAAATAAACCTGGGTTTGTATGTATAGGAAAAATCACAGTGTATATAGGGTTATGCATTGTCTGTGGTTTCAGGAGAGTCTCCAAACATATCCTCTGGAACTCAGAGGAGACTACTCTGTTATGTTTTAGGAGTTTGATACATATTTATAGCTAAAACCATTAAGTTCTTTAAATGACTCCATAAAATAATACAGATAAATCTTAAAGCTCAAATATTGTAGTTTGCAAAACAGCAAAGTTTCCAGCTAACTGCCTAGCAGGGCTCTCCAGTCTGAATGGAGCCAGGCCCTCCTATCATGGATGCTTGATTCTGGAATTCTTCCGCCCTGTTCTTCTAATCTCCTCCTAAAAGCCGTGTGTGGTATACACAGAGAGTGAATTTAAAACCTTACTTACTGAAATTTGAAGAATGGTTTTATGAATTTTGCAACAAAATTCCAAGTAATTTAAAACACCCTGAACTGGGGAAAAAATGGCAATGGAATTTAAAATTACCAACCTAGAACTTTGAGTGAATGATCCTAGTATGGAAAAAGTTAACAACTTAGTTAAGGTTTGTTTAAAAGTTTTCTACAGTGAAGTAGGTATCATGTGATAAATATTTTTATAATCACAACTTGGAACTAGTAAAAATTTGAGAAGTATAAAAAATCTAAATATAGTAATAATTACCCATAATTCCAACACCCAGAAATAACCACTATTTTGTATACTTTTCCTCCCTTTCTCTCTCACCTTCCTCTCTCTTTTTCTCCTTCTTTCCTCTTCCTCTTTCTTTTTCTTTCTTCTCTTCATATAGAAAGACTTACAAATGTGTCACAATAAATTCATATGTATTTACATGTAAAATTATATCCTAGACAATACATAACCTGTATTTTATATATTAAAATATAAAGAAATAAATACATGAATTTCAAAATTGTAATAACACTGCATTTTCACTTTTATATCATAAAGAAATAATCAAGGATGTAGTCAAATATTTGTAAAGAAATATATAACCATTATTTATAATAGCAAAATCTGAAGCAACCTCAGTGGAATGTTAGACATTCAATAAATTTTAATGTAAATTAAGGCAAAAATGAGAGTCTTTTTCTTACGTTCTGTATGTGTAATTTTTAATGACAAAAATGCACATATAAAATTCTTTATTTTCTTGTTTCCATTATGAACATTTAATTATAAGAAAGAAAAAGATTCCTCTTTCTCAACCTCTCCAATACTTGTCTGTTGTCTTGTTGATAATAGCCATTCTGATAGATGTGAGACAGTATCTCATTGAGGTTTTGATTTGCATTTTCCTAATAGCTAAAGAAGTTGACCATCTTTTCATATATCTGTTAACCATTTATATGTTTCCATGATGGAAATTTCTGTTCAGGTCTTCTGTCCATATTTTAAATTAGATTTTTTTTGTTTTTTGTTATTCAGTAGTATGAGTTCTTTAGACAATATATTTTGGATATTAAGCCACGTTGGAAGTGTTGTTTGCAAATATCTTCTCCTATTTGGTTGGTTGCCTTTTTATTTTGTTGGTGGTTTCTTTTGCTCTGCAGAAGCTGTCTAGTTTGCTGTAGTCCCATTCATTTACTTTTGCTTTTACTTTCCTAGCCTTTGAGGTCAAATTTGTAAAATCTTCTCTAAGACCAAGGTCCATAAGTTTAGTACCTAAGTTCCCTTTTGTGTAATTTATTCTTTCAGGCCTTGTATTTAGGTCTTTGATCCATTTTGATGTACATATATATTTTTTATATGGTGACAAACAACAATGTTGTGTGGGCAGGAATGTGAACTGGCACAGCCACTGTGGAAAATGGTATGGAGGTTTCTCAAAAGATTAAGAATAGAGTTACCATATGACCCAGAAACCCCACTTCTGGGTATCTAAAAAATCTGTGAAAAAAAATCTGTGAATGTTTATTTGCAAAAATAGATGCACTCCCATGTTCATTGCAGCATTATTTGTGGTGACATGGGAGCAACCAAAGTGTCCTTCGATAGGTGATTGGATAAAGAAGATGTGGTACCTGTATACAATGCAATACTCTTCAGCTATAAGAAGAGATAAAATATTGCCATTTTGGGACGACATGGGTGGATCTTGGGAATATCATGCTAAATGAAATAAGCCAGACAGAAATGTCAAGAACCATATGATTTCATTCATATGTAGGTTATACAATTAAAAGCAACAAATGAACAAAAAAGACAAACAAATAAAAACCCATAGATACAGACGACAGTATGTTGGTTACCAGAGGGAAAAGGGAGTGAGTGGAATAGTAAGGGTAAAGGGGGTCAAATATATGGTGACAGAAGAAAATTGGACTTTGGGTGATAAATATATAATGCAATATACAGACAATGTATTACAGAATTGTATGCTTGAAACCTATATAATTTGAAACTTATATAATTTGATTAAACAATGTGACAACAATAAATTTAATTTTTAGAATCTGTGATATGTATATCACTTAAATATGATGTATATGAAACATGGTATGTCATTCAATACATGTATATGATTTTAAAAGAAAGATAAACATGGTATTGTGCTAAGAAATATAATAATCTTTTTAATTATTGTGGGAAGAACTTGTTAACTAGTTTAAATATAAGACTAAATCTTTAAATACAGCTATTTATTTATGAAAAGCAAATATGGAAGAAATCTTCCAAGTTTGGAAGCAATTTTTTTTCTGTTCATGAACCCAACAAAA
Source organism: Carollia perspicillata (assembly GCA_004027735.1). Taxonomy (NCBI): domain Eukaryota; kingdom Metazoa; phylum Chordata; class Mammalia; order Chiroptera; family Phyllostomidae; genus Carollia; species Carollia perspicillata. The sequence goes on from PVKM010005093.1 coordinate 3,001, forward strand.
ACATCTCCATGTCTTCTCTTGTTCTCTTTCTCTCTCAAATTTAAAAAAAAGAAATATCTACCATGCCTGAGATGATAGCTCTTTATTTTCCGCTAGTGTAGAATATGATTTCTTCTTCCCGGAATTGAAACCACTGAGGATTAATGTTATTTTTAATTCTTAAATTGAAATGCCCTTATCTAAGTAATATTGTGTGACTATGCCTAAAGTCAGAATTATTAATATCTATCCTCTAGGATAACACATTAGGCCATATAAATTATGAATAATGTTTATTTTAGTCAAGCACATGAGAGTCCTGGGAAGCCTGAGCAGCTTAGAGACATTGTGAGATTATGCAGTCTTTGCAAAGCATTTTAAAATTAATGCACATAATCCTTAGTGCTTTACTTCTGCAATTGCTTTTCTCTATAGTATACCAGTTGCATATGAATTTGCTTTTAAACTGATAGATTTTTTATCTAAATTTGTGTTAGTTGAATGAATTGTTGGTATTGGATATATGAGGTACTTTAAATTGCCATGCTAAATTTTATGGCATTTTATAAGTACCAGAGTAATTTGATGTAACAGCCTCACATTCATTAGATATAGAAGCTTAATCAAAGAAGGGGGAGATTTTTCTTCAGGATAGACCTCTCCTGATCTTTGTCCTGTGCTGTGTGTGGAGGATCTGAGTCGTCCTGTGAAGCCCCTGTGGTCTCTCTGCCTGCCTCAGTCCCCACTCTGTTATCTGAAGAAGATCCCACTGACTGAGGAGACCCTTTGATATGGATATTTTTATTCTGCAGTGAACAGAAGCTGAGAGAACCCCTTCTGGAACATTGGACTAGGAAACTAGATTTTGAAAATATAACCCTGTACTTTAAGATGAGTAAACTTTCTAATGGTTCTATAAAAATACTGCAAACCATCTTTGGGCCAGTCAAAATATTTTTACCTTTCAGCAATTCAACAATTTTTGCAGAAGGACCTGTAACTCGGGCCCTAAGATATTGGAGTTAAATGTGAACAGATTCCTGGTGCAGTGAGGCCAGCCAGGATTCCTGCTTCTGGGTGCTGCTCGTGTGGAGTATATCTGTTCCACTTGCATGAACTCTACATCGGACTGAGATGCTTGCAAGGTTAAGGGGTCCCACAGACAGGATTCAATGATAGGATTCCTATAGGTCCCCGTAATCTCCTGCCACCAGGACAATCCTGTGCCACTCAGAGTTCCTATGATGTTGTTCTAAAGCTTTACCTGAATGCCTACTTCAGATGCTGTTTTCACCTGAGGGAAAAATAGGCTTGATATCCAAATGTGTGGATTTGAGAATTTTCAAGAGGTAATAAAGTTATAGTGATCACCTTCAAATGATCTTTTTAGGCAGTTTGGGTTCCAAAATGCAAAATATAAAAATAATTGTTTTTAAGTATTTTTTTACAATTCAAGAGAATGAAATAAATCTGAATTGAGGCTACTAAAAATGAATGTCAGACTTGGGTTTCCTAATGAAGAGTTGCTAGGTTATTAAAATAATTTCTTTCTAATTACCTGAAGCAGAGTTAGCGCCTTTAGAGTTTCATGAACAGTATTAATATTCCATCAAGTTTTTGTAAATGAAAGTGTTTTTATTGACAATTTATCACAGTGAATTTATGTGGATCTGTTATCATAGTCAGTATTTTAAAATAAGATTGTACTTTAAAAGTATAAATTTTGTGTGCCTATCTGTACATGTGTTAATAAAAAAACAATTTGTCCCATCTGAAAAGGAATGACACAGATTTGCCATCCATAAAAAAGTATCATGTAGTGAAACTAACCACTTCAGTCAAAATCTAAACGCCTTTGTAGATTTAGAGAAAAATGTTAGCACTTTCTAGCAGCACTTTCTGGCACTATCTATAACAATAATCGTGATAACAGCCTAACAAAGAAGGGTTAACATTGCTCTTTAATTACCTAACATAACAATAGCTACTCCAGTAACATGTCATCTCATTTCTCATGTTGCATTGTGGTTTATTTGCCTCACAAATCTTTCAACTTGCTTTGAATCCTTTTCTGTCAAGCATCAGCTACTGGCTGATTGTTTGCTTGCCATGCTGTTCTGATGACCACTTTTTAAAGCCAGCTCCTCCTGCTGTGTTTCTCTTACTTCATGCTGGTGCCTTAGCTGCCTTGAAGGCATTGCATGGAGCTGTTGACATTCAGTGAATCAGCCACTCGGCATTCTCCATCTTTACAGCTATGTTTGTTCCAAATGTCAGTATTTCTGCGATTTAACTATTTCCCTTGGCATGGCTCTTGATTATACTATATTCAGGGTTTTTTACTTATAGTAACAGTTTGGTGATTTGTTTGGGGAAAACATCCTTTTTAGGAGTTTTATTTTAAAAAATTCAACTAAGTTGTATTTTGTGAGCCTTCATCATAATTTATAACTACCCATTTGAAGAGTATTTTAGACTGAAAGAAAATAATTTTCACAGTTGATTATTAGTAATGTTCACTACCTATAAATTACTATAGACAAGAAAAAATATTTGCTAATGAATGAAAATACCTGTATTTCTCAATGAATTACTCAGGAGCAACTCGAAAAATTCTGAGATATTTCTTCTGGTTATTTGTGGAGGCTTTATCACCCAGGGCCTTCACTCCCAGGGAGTTTCTGAGATGTGCTTCTGAGTGGGCTCTAGTGACTCTCCAGCGTGGTCTGCACCCAGTCGGGGGAGCTCTCACCGCCCTGCCCACAGACACCACCCTCTGATCACTCCCCTCCTTTGTTTGGAAAGCTCTCTTCGGATGACTACAAGATTCCAGCTGCTAGACTGTTTTCTGACACGCATTCTAGGTATTTGCTAGGGAAGTGTTTGTTGTATCGCATTGAGTGTAGATAGTCTTAGAATTTTGGGTAAGATTTATACAGCTTACATTCTGTAACCCATGTTTTAGGGACAGTTACCAAATTTGTCATGTTGTATATATCGTGCATACAACTAAAGCCTCTCTTCCAAACCACTCCCATGCCTCTTTTTCATGTTCCTCACCCTACACAAACGCACAAACACATGTGCGACACACACATGTACATCATACACACCTGAAACTCATATCACATGTTAGGGTAATTGGAGTTTTCTGGTGCTGTATACTTCCCAATGCTCAGGTGGGAAAATGGAGACAACCGTATTCTCACATTAATTCAAAATGATTTAAAAAGTCAACTTTTTTCTTTTGTCATCATTTGCTATTTGTTCACACTAACACTAACATAAAATCTACAATGCCATGTGTGTTTGTATATAACATGAATATATCCACACATCATGCTAAAATCATTTGATCAGTGTGATGACGCAAGTGCCGCATTTAAAATAGGAAAAGTCTCATTTGTAGGACAACCACAGGAGTGAAAACAATCTCAGGAACGATGCTAGAATGTGTTCTTTTGAAGCAATTCTCTCTGAATTTAGAAGATCCTACATTTGAGCTCACACAAAAACATATAAGAAATGTAATGTGTTCCAAGGTTCTATAAGTGTTCACATTTCTGAGTTTGCAGTGGTTATAAATTTCAGAAGGATCAGAAACTTAAAACATCTAAAGTGCAGGCAAGAGTGAGCATGTGTTGCAATTTCACCTATTACATGGATCTGGGAAGATCCTTATTCTCATGTAAGTGGGGAGCCTGCTTTTGTAGGTTTTCCATGTTTAGAGCTGATACTAGGGCTGTGTGTTCCCCTCAAGAGCCTTTCTGTTCCCCGCAAGAATCTTTGCTGACCTGGCTTCCATGCCAGCATTGCTTAAGGGTCTGGTGCCTGCCGGTCTGAGGTTGACATCTGGAAGCGGAGGTTCACAGCGTAGCGGGTACTAGTTGGAGGCGTCGTGTCCACTCACCTGAAGAGTGCTGGGGTATCATTGTTGATCTGAGCAACTCCATGTCTTTGTGCTTAAATTTTCAGACTGAAAGACAGAATGACCTTGTAGAAAACGCATGAACTTCAGAATCAAATTTGCTTTAAATTTTAGCTCTCTGCCTAAACCTGTGTGATTTTTCACTTATTTCTGTGAGCCTTGGTTTCTTCATTCGTAAAATGCAGAGTGGTTGTACATGATAAATGGAGTAACAAATTCCAAGTGCCTGGTACTCAGTAAGGAATTAATGAATAGCATTCCCTTTCTCCCTCTCCACCACTAAAGAGTTCAGGAGTGGGGTGAGTTACCTCCATAGCAGCTTGGTTTAGCTCCCTTCTGGTTTGAGTAGACAACACCTGGCCAACCACACTTTCAGACAAAGCTTTTGAAAATCATCTGTTCTATCCCCAGTCAGACAACAAGTACCTAAAAACAATTCTAAGCTTAGGAAGAGACTAAAAGAGAGAGATTTCTCTGGGAACTACATTAGCTCCATGCTTTCCTGAATAATACCCAGTGACGTATATCTGATGTAATAAGATTGCACATTATTAATTTATTTTTTAAGATTCATTAACTCAGTGTGAACTTTTTCTTTCAACTTACACAAAACCCAACTGGAGATTTTAAGGAGGTGATGTGTAATCAAGAGTTTCATTCACAGCTGATTTTCCCTTAGTGAGAAGCCTTTCCTATTACGCTGCTTGGAAATTTTATCAGCTTAAACCACAAGAAAGTGACATTGAAAATGAATTAGGTTGGCCAGAGGTTACATAATCTATTGACTGTGTGAGAAGTTATGATGCACTTAATTGAGCCCAAACCTCTCCTGTCCTTTCAAAATGCACTTAGGTTGGATTATGCAGAATATGAGGTAGATGTTTATTTTTTAAGTTGACTTAAATGTTATTGAAACAATGAGAAATTCAAAGACTTGGTGAGTTGTAAAACTAAGATATCGGCCTCTTTTTTCTTAACCCTGTGCCATCTTTGACCACGTAGTTCGTAGAAATTGCCTGTGCCAGCAGACGCTCCCTTTAACCAGCGCATGCACTATGATCATGTGAGGTGTACTTCCCCTTTGCCTTCTCTTTCTGCAACTGAATTCTAGAGATACTGAAACCCTTGAGTCGTTTTGGAGTTACATGTGATGGACCATACCATCCAGATTTTAGGTAATATAGCAGAGAGTAAAAATATTAAGATAAAATATGATTTTAAGATCACCAAGTAAAGTTTATCAGTAGTTGGGTATTGTTATCTTCAGAAATATTTTGAAATGATTTTCAGTGCTACTTTGAGTTTTAGTAGTGAAAATATTTACAGAAAAATATTTGTAACGGTTTCTCTTTTTCCTTTTTTTTCAATTTCAGGGTCAGCCTGGTCCTCAGGTAAGTGAATTCTTTTCTAACAAATAATTCTAATTTAAGATTTTTCCAGTGTAGAGGTTTTTGTAATTCTTTTCAAAGGGTATAAAAAAGCTGTGAGCCAGCAATCATGACCCCACACAGTAGACCAAATATGTCCCAGGAGTAAAGCTTCGGGGCCTCTTCAGGGCTGCATGAGCCATGTCAGCTGTTGGACCAGATGGCAAGTTTAACAATGTACTGTCATATAAAGCAAAACTTAACTGATCTGAAACAGAGCCATAGGACTTTAATGTAAGACACAATGACTTAGGAGATGTTGGGTATGAGCTGGTTCACATTAGGTACTGATTAATCATGTACTAATAATGTTGTTGTAAATCCACACACACTCTGATTATGCAGACTGTGATCCTGCCAGCCACTTTTGATTCATTATAGACAGATATTGAATTCGTTCTTCATTTTCAATATAAACCAACTGCTGAAGACATGATTTATAATTAAATGGGAATGCAGTCAACAGAAAATCTTTCAGCCCTAAATCATATTAAAGAAAATGAGGAAATTTGAGGAAGGGGAGGAATGTGTATAAAGATGAAAGTATAAAAGGAGGGAATTGTCAGAATTAAAGAGTCGGTAAAAAACAAGAAATTTAACATTAATACTTATTGTAGTCTGTAGGAAGCTATAGAGAAGGAAATAACATTATTAATGTTTTACCCTTAACACCATAATACCTGTAACTAACACAACTATTTCTTAAGTTTTCCTTACTTCTCTTTCAACATACAGAATGCTATTTCTATCCTATTTTGTTTGATCAATAAATGATTTTCATGATACCTTTGTTAGTCAATATCATAAATTGTCTTTTGTGTGCTAATTTCATAGTAGATCAAAAGAATATTATTTATGCTTTTTATGAGCTCTGTATACTAAGGGTGTCTAACAAACAAAAACTCTATATACTTCAAAGAGCAGTTCTTTCCACACTACACTCATGAGAAAAACTTTGACATGTGATTAATTTATATTCATATCAAAGAATACTCTCAATATTTGTGACCTTTACTTTTATATTTTTAGTTGGTTCAAGGAAATTATTGAAGGGAAAAAAACTCATCAAAGAAAGTTGTAGCTTCTTCCCTATTTTTGAAACTGCCACATTGTACTGAAATGGAGACAAAGTAAAAGGTGCTCTATGTATTTCATTTCATTTCATTTCACTTTATGCATACAACAAGTCTGGAAAATATTGTATATATAAAATTAGAAGCGATAAATGACTCACCTGGGGTGACACCATAAAACTGGGAGCAGAGGTCAAGTTTGTCTCTAAACCCCTCATACCCCTGGATCTCTCCAGAAAAGAGATGAGATAACAGATGATAAAAAAAAAGTTAGAGTGTTAGTTTTGACACAGGATTATACTCTTCAATATATTTTAAGTTTTAAAGGACCTCTGTCTTAGCCTGCATCACCTCCCCTTACCCTAAAGCAGTTCTTAAGGTAAGGATTTGAACATAAATAATTTATCTGGGAGATGATCCCAGGAGGCATGGTGAGGGAGTGGGAAAATAAAAGGGAGAGCAAGAAAACCAGAAAACAGATGCATTAATGAACGGGTTCTTGCTGTGGACAGTAGGGGTTCAGTCCTGCTGAAGAACGTATGAGAGACTGTGTAGAGCTTGCCTTAGACTCGCCCCACTGCGGAGCAGGGAAATTGACGTATTTATCCACTAATTTACCTTCCTTCACTGTTGAGAGTTGTGCTGGGTGTTAACTCTCTGGGACTTGTGACCTGTCCTCAGAAGGTCTAGCACAACCCAGCTGCCGGAGGAATGCCGAAAGCTGTAGGGATAGATGGGACCTGTATTCTCGCACTGTCTTGAAGGCGGCAGTGGTGTGGGTTGACACCTACACCTGCCACAACATCTAACAACAAGTGCCCCAGCAACAAAACAAAGAGTGGGAAGTTCAGATATGCATATAAAGATTTGGAGATGGGATTAAAATATAGCATTAAAAGCATACTAGTTAATGAGAGGTCAAAAAGAATTGCTATACAAAGAACAAGGTCATAGTAAATCTTGAGTGTAGAGCTACAGTTAATGAGCAGAAGAAAGATGGTGAACCAACACAGGAAGCCGAAGATGGACAGAACTGGGAACATTCTGGATCACTGTAGCTGAGATTTAAAAGTATGTCATGACATTTCAGGAAACTTCTACATCACGTCTTATATTTACTGTGGCTCTTCAGAAAAATAAAGTCTACATAATGGCCTATACTTGAGAAGTTTGGGAACTGTTGAGTGGGATAGGAATGGCATTTTCAAATGGTGACCTGCTCTGGTTTTCCTTCATTTTGGCCACCAGTTTGCCTTCAGTGGGCACTCACATCACACGATCCTTCAGTTCAACATGTCTTCCTCATGTCACAGCCAACGGAAAGCAGTGGAATCAGGAAGGATAGGCAAGAGGGGGAAAGCAGAGCCGAGAAATATCCTTGTATTGCGTAAGGCATGAAAAATAGGGTTTCGTTGCTATGCCTCTCCGACCTGCTTCTATGTCTACATTATTATCATATTTTTCAAGAGAAACATCCATTTTTGGATTTAAGTTAAATAATTATTAATGAAATTATTCATTTAGTACTTGACTATTAATTTTGCTCTGAGCTTTTTATAAATTATACATCAATTTATCTATATGTAGGCTCCTTTCCAACTATATTTTTATTTTCCCTGTTTACCTATTATAGTATATTATTTCCCCAGCCCCTTATCTAATATTGGGATTTTTTAAAACAAAATATGGACCTTAAATAGATTTTTAACTCCAATAAAAAAATTTATCTAACTAAAAATATAAATACTTAGAAATGTCCTATGTAGTAGATGGATTATCAATATATACATCAGAATTATGGTATTCCATACAGTTATATCTTACAATAACACCTTACCATAAATCCACTTTTTCCTTGAGTAAATTTATATAAACTATACATTAAATTTATTTCATACAGATTTATAAGTTATATATAGTGAAAAAGCAATCAATGTACACTTAAAACATAAATTGGGAAATTATAATGGGTTCTTAAATGATTCAGAGTTCTCTTTTATTTGATCAAATTTCTCTTAAAGTGTCCATGTTTTGTTATTTGGACACTAAAAGTGATTTTGTTCACATGCTGTGGGTATAACAAAAGGAACTTATAATTTGAGGTATGTCTTCTTTTTTTTTCAACATCTTTTTGGTGACTTGAAAAGATATCTCCTTTTTCTTAAAATGTCAACTTTTTCAGTTTCCCTGATTTTACAAGCTTCTGAGCTAAAACTCTTCATAACTTATTTTTTGTTCTGTGTGTACATATGATTCAATATAACAAATTTCCCTACATTTCTTCCCTGCTGATCCTGTTCCTCTCTCATTCCTGTGTCTTCTTAGCACACATTGCTCACTGTGGGGAAAGGGAAAGACACAAACATTGCAAAACTTTCTCTTTACCTTCTTATCCTATCTCCTTTTGCCCTCTAAACAAGCTTTCTCTGAAGAAGTTCTCTTAACTAGTCCTCAAAACCCACCCCCCGCCAGTCACAACCATGTCACCCAGAGAGGACCCTTAGCTACACTACCTGCTTCACTGAAAATCCATACTCCCTATGACTTGTCAGTATTGTGAGAGATACAATTCTAAAATCCCAAATTCCAACTTTCAGTGGATTTTCCCATCAAGAGTAGTACCGATACTGTGTCTATTGTATAATAAGAATTTTTTAAAGATTTATTAGGAATAGGCTTTTGTGGAATGGGCTGGGAAAATAAACTACATCTATGTTATGGTTCCTCTGAGAAGATGCAATCAGATTTTCAAATAACCAACTTACAAAAAGCTTGTAAATGTCTGAGTAGAGAAATTGTACATCCTTTCAAGTTTATAAAAAATTTGGGCAGAATTATAGTTGGCAACTTGTTTATGTCTGTGAAAGTTTTCTTGGATAGGGTGAATATTTCCACATCATTTATCCACAGTATTATTTCTTACACAGTGCAAAACTCTTCCTTAGAGAGTGAAACACTCAATTTTCCTTCTTTGATATCATAGTTCTTTAGTAAGGACTTCCAGATTAATAAGGTTTTATTTTGTAGACCAATGGTAAAAAGGAAAAAATGTCTATTACATCAAAAGAAGGGAGTTCTCATTTTCCTAAAGTTAAAGACAGCTTAGATCGATTTGAATTAGATTTTTAAACAATTGTGAAGACTGCAGAGCTAAGTGGCAGTGAACCCTGTTGCAGTGATAGAATGAAACTGAATACAAAAAAAGGCCTTGGGGAAGGGCGGTGAGTCTTTGCATTTACCTAAATGGGTGAGAAAATGGTTCTTGACAAGGGAAAGGAGATGGTGAAAGGGTGTTAGGAAGAAAAAGGCAATTCTAGCAGCTGTGGTTAAGATGGAAAAAGAGGCAACGACACAAATGGAGAGGATGTTGTGAATCCACTGAAACAAAAGAAATCAAATTCTTAGAAAAAGGGTGGGGATTTTGGGGGGAAAAGGGGAAGGGTTTGCAGGAACAAGTATAAAGGACACATGGACAAAAACTAGAGGGGGTGGAAAAGGGAGGGAGCCCACTGTGGGGATGGGCTGGGATGGGAGTAAAAGACAGAAAACTGTACTTGAACAGCAATAAAAATGATAAAAGAATAAAAGAAAAAGGAATGGGACAGAGTAAACATCACAGAGACTTGAAACAACGGTTGGGTTAACAGAAAAATTGACAACTGAATGTAAGGGAAGAAAGAAGGGAAAGAAATTAGAAAAAAGACAGACAAGCATTTGCATTTCAAACTGGAGATAATAATTATTTGGAGGTGGGGCAAAATCAATAACAGTCTCACTGATATTTCTTCACTAATTCATATTATCATGATTCAATTCAGTTACTCAAATATTTATATAGCTCCTACTGTGTACAAGGCACAATGACAACGCCATGAAATCGTGGTGCCCAAGACAGACTCAACTCTGTTCTTTTGATAGTCCTTTTAATATGAATAGTCAGAGTGTGAAGTCCTGTCAATTCTCGCAGGCCCACCATCTGAGAGGATGCCTTTAACTGCACCTGCAGCTCCTGCCCTGCGTCTCCACATCTGGGAAATCCCGGGGTCCTGGTTGGGACACTAAACATTTTCCAACATGCAGGTGTCTGAGGATCAATGTCTCGTGCTAAGTGTGGTCCTGGTGCCATGCTTTATTTCTCATCATTGGTTTCTGTCAATATCCGGGCACCCCTGTTCCAGTAACTGAGTCCTTTTGTGCCTCCCCACTCCTGCATGCCCTTTTCTGTGTTACTCTCTTCATCTCACGTGCTCCTTTTCCTTTTCTCTCTACTCCCAGGCGTTACGAGCCATGGTGCTAATGCTCTGTGCAACCCTGCTAATGGCCCACAGAGCAATTACATCCCCCTAGCTCACTGCCCACATGACAGGATTTTCTGTTTCCATGTTTTTTGACCCTGACTTCCCCATTGCCATTCTGCCCACTGTGAAGACATGCCTTTTTGGCCAGTCATCACTGCAAGGAAAATGAGTCAGGAAGTTTAACATTTTCCTGTCTCTATGATGAAGATGAGAACTGGGATTAAGTAAGTGTAGCATCAACCGATGTCACCCTATGTTCGTCTGCCAGATAAAGGTTTTCTACTGTGGTTCTGATTAAATCATTCTTCTTACCCCAAAGCTTTGAGTCTTCTGTAATTACCACTTAGAGTGAAATAAAATTTAGTTTCTTGCCTGTCATTCAAATCTTTTGTTTCAGCCTATGTTTTCAGCCCAATCTCTGGCTAATTTTTCATTAATACTCTCTCTGGACATGGTGCTTCATCTAAGCCAAATCAAACCATCTACTTCTTTCCTTTAAATCTGTTTTTCTTCGTTTGTCTTTTCTTAGAATATAGTCGTTTCTCCAGAACTGCTTCCTTCTTAGCCCCCAGATACACTCAGTTTCCACACATCCAAATAGGATCACCTTTCGTATTTACCCACCACTTCCTCCATCAGGACGTCTTCGTGTTCCCCTAGCTGAATGTAGTTTCTCCCTTTTGCTGAACCCCGCAGCACCTCATCTGTACAGCTTTTTATATTACTTTACCCCTTAAAAATAGGAGGACCTAGACAGCAAAGGCAGACAGATTATATTTCAAATCCTGGGTCTTCCACTGATAAGCTCTGTGATCTAGGGCAGGTCACTCAGTCACTGAGTCTCATTTTCCTCTCTGCAAAGCAGAGATATTAATGTCTTATCACAACAGATAGTTTGAGGATTAAACTAAGATAACAGACGTGTAACTTCTAACTTGGTGCCTACTACAAGACATGCACTCCGTAAATAATAATTCCCTTCTTCCCTTTTCCTCTTTCTGTTGTATCACAGTTATTTATAAATATCTGTTCTCTACTACTAGCTTTTATGATCTTCAAGAGTGGAATCTATGTTTTCTTTCATTGTTAGTATCCTCTACAAGACTTGACATAGTTCCTTGTACAAAGAAGTCGAACAGATGGTGTTGAGTTGTGAGTGGTAGATCCAAGCCCTTGAAGAAAAGAGAGCTGAGGAAGAGAGAAGCTTCTCATGGTTCTAAATGCCGCAGTCAGTAGTACCATCTAAAGCAGGTCTCTGGTTTCTAAGCTCTGAGATTTTACTGAACTTTTAGCAATTTTAATTTCTCACTTCCACAAGGTTTGGAGGGTGTGGATACCTTTGTTTCCTTTCATGTCACAGTTTATTTGTATTGGTATTTAATTTTGGTGAAAATAAACAGATAGCATTAAGCCACGATCATATTTATGATGCATTGTTTTATTTTGTAACAATTTATTTGTAAGACTCAAGGCTTGGCTTTGATTTTTAATAATCGAGACAATAAAAGAAGGCAGTTCATAGTGGTTGTGTGTAATGCCACATTGCTTAAACAGTAATATTCTCTCACTAGTAAATAATTTAACACAAATTATAGAAACTAGTTTTTTTAAAAAACCTTCTCGGGATGTCATCTCATACACTTCAGAAAAATACTCCAACCTTTTTTTCAGACAAAATTACTCCATCAGTATATTCAATAGAGGGTAGTGAAATAGTGGAAGCATTTTATTAAATGAAAGTTACCCCTTCCATACCAAGACATTTCTTTGGCATACGATGTTTAGACTTTAAAAGCCCTCCTCATAACTCCCCTTTGGAGTTGCATGTGAACATAAAGGAGATACAATTCCCTTAGGAATTTGAAGTACTAAAGTGGCATGCATGTTGTAATTCTGTATTACTCAATGAGAAGAAAATGTAAGAGAAAACCACAAGCAAGCATCAGATAACTGCACACAGAGGCACGTGGCTTCCATTTGTATTTTTTTAGACGCACCTGAAAAGAACTGGAAGATGTCAGTCATTGTGCTGTTTTCCCTTAAATGCCTTTTTGCTTTTTTTTGTTCTGACATTGTCATTACCATTTTATAACATTTTACTAAATTTTTCAAAAAGCAAGCTGTGTGTGCCTTGTAAGGAATCAGTACTTCTGTTTTGGGGCAGTTTTTAACTTTCTATCCATATGTTTTTAATTATATACTAAGCTCCTTCTAACCTAACACTAGCAGTTCCCGTATTTCATGTTTGTGCTCCAGGCCAGCCTCCTTTCCGGCCCGTATGGCCTGCCATGGGGCAGGGAGAGGACATCTACACTCTCCAGTTTGCAAAGCTATCATATTAAACTAGTAATCGTTAATCAGTCATGCTAGCTTTGATAATGCATTATCATTTCCCTTTATCTGTATTTTGTGTAGTGGTTAGATGACAAAGAGAGTGGTTATTAAAGTCTTAGCATCGTAGATTTTTAAAGATAATTTATTAAGTGGTTAATATGATATGAAAGACTCCATTGTACTATAAATAGCTTATATCTTTAAGGATATCTTTAATAAATAGCTCGTTTATTTTATTAGAATCCATATTTCTTTATTTGTACACTGGTCATCTGTATATTGAAATGATATAATATCATTCTCAAAGCTTTTAATTCTTTTCCACTGACATTAACTGAAGAATACTTATTGCCAATTTTATGCCTTGTTTTCTATCATATGTATTCCTTTTAATTCTGCCTGAATAAAGGTGAATAACACATAGCTTTCCATTGGTAGTTAAGTTAATCCAATTTTGATTTGTATATGTTGAAGTTGTTATTATTTCCTGAACTCCTTACTCATTTTTCTGTCTCAGGTCCTTAATATAGTGTAGATATACAGAAAATGCACAATAAATTTTTGTTGACTAATTACATATATTTAATCCAAATTTAAAGATTTTATATTAATTCAGTAATGAAATGACTGAAGCAATCGAAAATATCAGCTTTTGGCAGTCTATGTTTAAAAGTAGCACATGGAATACATTGAATTAAGGGGTGGCTCCATGGGTTGACCGGGATTTAAATCCTGGTCCACCACTTACAAACTGGATAACTATAGGCAAGTTATCTTTTTTCTCCTTTGGTGTTTAGTTGTAAAATCAGGATGGTTGGTTTGATTTAACACATGACTTAATGAAGCACCTAGGACAGTGTATGGCACACATGAGTGTTATTATTAAAGGCCTGCTTATGCACATGGCTTCACACATGAGCCCTCACACAGGGACAGAACCATAAAGACGTGTTATCTTTATAGTGGTACTTCATCTGCTGGGTTAACATATAGAGGTTTAGGATAGCTCGTTCTATCTTAGAATCAAGAAATTCTTGAAAAGTGATTATCACTGTTAGATATGGTTATTGTATAGAATTCTCTATTAAAAGATATTTATGCACACATTTCTAAGTATGTCTAATTCTTCCTAAAAATAGCAAAGAGTTATAGTTAGAAATATTTTTCAGGGAAGTAAATTTAGTTTGAAATATTTTAAACTTTATATTTTTATTTATACATTTTCTCAAGTATATAATATATACATAATTTCACATATATGTTTAAAAATTTTGATATTATAACTAAAATTCTTAATAGGCTAAATTTACTTTCTCATTAAATATCTCTAGTCATATTCAATTGATACCATATTTTTAATACCGAATATATTTCTTGGATTGTGTAGAGATTAAAATGGAGGAATGCTACAAGATAAAATAAGGTAAATGCTATAAGGTAAAACGATAGCTTCAGAGACATCTCGTTTTGTCTTCTTTCTTTTGGACAGGCCACATTTAAACTGAATGACTGTAGGAGACTCTTTTACACCCCTAAGCTAAGAAACCTGAAGTGAGCCTTTATACTTCAGATTTCTTTTTTCAAATGTTCAGTATATTAAGTGTTAATTATCGTTAAGATCTTAGATCAGGCAGAATCTATCACAGTAATTCACATTTGGTAAACATTCTCTTTAGAAAAAATACATGGAGTTGATTTGCATTTTCCTAATGATTAGTGATGTTGAGCATCTTTTCATATGTCTGTTGAGCATCTTTTCATATGTCTGTTGACCACCTGCATGTCCTCTTTGGAGAAATGTTTATTCAGGTCCCCAGCCCATTTTTTAAAATTGGATTGTGAGGGGTCTTTTTGGTGTTGATTTGTATGCATTCCTTATGTATTTTGATATTAACCCCTTATAGATGTATAATCTGTGTCTACCCTCACACCTGTCAAAGTGGCTATCATAAAAAAATCAATAAATAAGAAGTATTGGGGAGGATGTGGAGAAAAGAGAACGCTTGCACAATCTTAGTGGGATTGCAAATGTGTGCAGCCACTATGGAAAACAGAATGGAGATGCCTCAAAAACTTAAAAAGAGAGTTTCTATACAACCCAGCGATACTACTTCTGGATATTTATTTATCTAAAGAAATCCAGAACACTAATTCAAAAAGATTTATACCCCTTTGCCCATTGCAGCAGTATTTGCAATAGCCAATATATAGAAGCAACCTAGGTATCCATCAATAGATGAATGAATAAAGAAGATGCGACACACACACACACACACACACACACACACACACAAAATGGAGTGTGACTCAGCAATAAAAAAGAATGAAATCTTTCCATTTGAAACAACATGGATGGACCTAGAGGGCATTATGCTAAGTTAAGTAAGTCAGATAGAGAAAGACAGATAACATATGATTTCACTTACATGTGGAATCTAAAAAACAAAATAAACAAATAAACCCCAGAGGAAACAGAGCCATAGATACAGAGAACAACCTGATGGGTGCCAAAGGGGAGGGGAGTGAGTGGATGGGTGGAATGAATGAATGAATGAATGCATGAATGAAATATCTGTTCTTTATAAAACTGCATGGAGCTGAAGACAAACCAAAGGCGATGCACCCTCAACTGATATAGTTGAATAAGTATCATCAAATATTATTTTGCTTAGAATAGTTGTGGCACACCTTCCCTGCAACCTCTTAGCTGGCAATGTGAGCTATAGAGTTATTTGGAAAAAAATAAACATAGCAGAACTTTGAGTTTCTGAAAGAAACGTTCCTCTTTGTAGTAAACTCGGTGTCACCATTTACAACAGTGCAGGCTGTATACTGCACAAGGCTGCTCAGCTGAGTGGGAGGCAAAGTCTGAGATCCTGCTACTGCTTCACTTGCCAAGCTCTGAGCCCTGGCACGGGGCCACATCTGTCTGGAGGAAAACACACTCATCTAATTCACATGAAGTCTCAACTTGGGCCATCAGGACCCTGAATGTGTACAACTTACTACAAAGAAAACTAACTAGGATCTAAGTGCTGGGTATCATGATTGAGATGGAACAAGACATCCAGGATGGAATGTAGAGTGGGCAGGAGCACCGTCCTGGAGAAATGGATATGGAGTAGATAATTAGTAGGTGAAACTATGGCAATGAGTGAGGTGCCCAGGGAAATTGTGTGGATTGTGTAGGGGAAAAGAGAAGCCATGGGTGGAGGAAGGGTTCATTACGAAGTACAGGAGAGGAAGAGGTGGGAAAAAAGCCTATCAGATAGTAAAAGACCCAGAAAAAAGCACTGCCAGAGTAGCTGAAGGCGGAGTGGCCAGCCACATGAACTGTTGTCAGTGGGTTTGCAATTAGTAACTTCAGTGACTTTAGGAGGCTGGTGGTTTTCAAAGCAGTGCCGCCATGGCTCTGGGAGTGACTCGGTATTGAAAATGTGTGGAGAGCGAAACAGAGTAATACTCTAAAAATTGGCAGTCACAGGCAGAAGGGAGAGAGGTGTGAGAAAAAAAATCTTTCATTGGATAGAGCTCACTTTATCTTTAAGAGACTGTGTGAAGCTGATTTTTTCCTTTTGCTGTTAGTCTTAACTCTTATGAACTAGAGTATGAGTTAACAATGAGAAATCACAGCGACCTCTAAGGCACAGTTTCTAGCTGAAATCAAATATGTCCTCATAAGCATTAACTGGAAGCAGGTTGGACATACAGATAGATTTCTGTGAATTCTTGATTGTCAACAGGCTATTCAGGGAATACTAATTTTGGCTCTGATGTATTGTTAGAGACCTCTGTTACATAAAATCTGTTAGTATATTTATTATATAGTCACCATGTATAAGGTGCAAGGCTAGACATTTGTATTAGAAAAGGGAGGGAGGGAAATAATATTTATGGAAGACCATATGTTCTTTCAATTACTTCCTACAACTCCCATATGAGGTTATGAGATTATTGTATGTTCCATCTTACAGATGTAGAAACCGAGGCTCAGAGAGATTAAGTGATCTTCCCAAGGTCATGTGCTAGTACATATTAAATGCTCCAAAGTCATGTTTGTTACATTTTCCCATGTACTTCTCTTCCTGCCCTTAAGGGCCCTGATAATTTAGTATGAAGCATAAATCTTATACCTAGCTGGGTGACTTAAATTGTACAAAAAAGTCACAGGTGCTGAGGAGTTAAAGAAATAGAGGCCCTGGCTGGTGTAGCTCAGTGGGTTGAGCACCGGCCTGCGAACCAAAGGGTCACCAGTTTGATTCCCAGCCAGGGCACATGCCTGGGTTGCAGACCAGGTCCCCAGTAGGGGGCATGGGAGAAGCAACCCCACATTGATATTTCTCTCCCTCTCTTTCACCTTCCTTTGCCCTCTGTCTAAAAGTAAATAAATGAAATCTTTAAAAAATAAGGAAAATGATTCAATAGGGAGTCAGATGAGGTTGAGAAGAGAGGTCAGGAGATGGGACTTTTACATGCAAGGACTGACATTGCTTTCAGAAACTCAAATTTCTACTCTGTTCATGTTTTCCCCCAAGTAGCTCCAGAGCTCAGGTTTCTGGGTAAGATGTTTCAGGAGAGGTGTGCTATAAATTATTCCAAGCAAAATGATAATTGGTGCTTATTCAGCAGAAAGAATGGGATAAACAAAGATACAGAGAGTGACCAGAGTGAGAGGCATTCTGAGAGCACCTGGTGTTCACGGCTTACTGGAGGAGAGGATCCTTCTGGGGGCTGGGGCAGTGGCAGGAGGGGGCATGCGGCAAAAAAGGAAAGGAGCAGATCGAGTGGACTTTGCATTTAGACAGACGTTAACACGTTATTTGGTAGGAATCTGAAGGGTCATCTAAAATAAAATTTTAAATGATATCACTACTTCTTTGGAGAATTTTTAAACATTCTCAAAAAGTAGAGAAAATATTATCAGAAAGTGCCCCAGCTTCAAGGATTATCAATGGCTAATCTTATTTTATGACTCCCTTTTTCCTTTCATTATTTTTATTTTGTTTTGTTTTGCTGTTGTATTTAAAAATGAAACCTAGATATCATGTCATTTCATCTGTAAGTACTGAAGTTTGAATCTCTTACTGGTAGGGCCTTTCTAAAACAAAACCATTATTTTATATCAACCTTGATAAAACTAACAGTAATTCTTCAATATCTTTATATTCAGTCATATTCAAATTTTCCTGTCCCAAAGATGTCTCTTTACAGATGCTTCACTTGAATCAAAGCTCACAATTGGCATTTAATTGCTATAACTCTTCTAGCTCTTTTACTCCATACTTGTTGTCTTTTTATTTTGTTCATGTCATCAATTTTTCCAGGACATTTTTTCTATATATGGAATGCCCCACATTCTGGTCTAATGACTTCCTTGTGGTGGTGCTTAACTTGTTCCCCTTTCTTCAGTATTTCTTGTAAACTATGAGTCATGTAAAAGTTTGATTAGACTCTGGTTCAGCTTTTAGGAAGACTCTTATAAAGGTGTGTTAGACTTCCCAGTTCCCTGCATCAAGAGGTCCATAGTGTTTTTGATTGATCAGCAGGTCAAGTGGGGTAGGCCGGATTCCCTACAACCTGTCACCATGGATGCTTTTGCATCCATGGAGGATCGTTTCCTCTAACAGCTTTTTCACTGTGTATTGAAAATGGGCCTTGGGCTTTTTCTGAGCTGGGGAATATGTTCAGGAATGTGCTTTAGAAAACATACTTTGACAAAAAAAAAAGTGTGTAGGACCGAGTAGAATAAGGGAAGCCCAGGAGAGGCTCTTAGACTGGTCCTGTTTTCCAGGAACAAGGTGCTAGCAACAAACATGAAAAAGTAGATTTAAAAGATTTTGTGGAGAATTAAATCTATACGACTTGACAGTAGAGTCCATGTACTGACTTGTATATAACACTAGGTGTTTAGGCTTGGAGGAGTACTGATGTGTCTAATGAAAACAGGGAAGTCAGGAGTCATGACCAGCTTGAAGCAGAAATCGAGAAGCGTGGTTTGAGAATGTTGAGTTGTGCCGATGATGGCGTATCTGGCCAAGACATCTGGTGAGCAGTTGGGAATGCAGGACTGCAGCCTGGAAAGGAATTTAGGACATAAGTCAGGTAATAGTTAAAGCCTTGAGGGTGTCTTTGAGAGCTGATGAAGCAAGTAAAGTGAAAAGACAAAAGGTTTAGACACAAATTTGGGCAGTCTTGACATTTATGAACTTTGTCAAGCCCACCTCCCCAAAGCTCTCGTTTGCTCAGTTGTAGTGTAGCATACGGCAACCCCTTTCCCGCCCCGAGGACCAGCTCTGCACGTTCCCTTCCAGTAAGCTTAGCTTTCTTCTTCCGAAAGGAAAGAAGCACCCCCAATACCACCGTGTATTTCAGCTTGTGTTACTTTATTTTTCCTAAAACCAGCCTGTAAAAAATAGGACATCTACTCAGCTACCTCCTCTTTTCTCAAATCCAGCTTCCTTTCCTTCTATGACCAATCTATAATTTATGGGAGTTTGGTGAAAATAGTAAGACTAAGGTTAGGACTTATTTCAAGGAGGGAATAGAGGGCAAAGGCAACGTTTCTTCCCCCTGACATTAGGAAAGGGTGAATGACCATGGGTAGAGACCAAGGGAAGAATCTGAGGGACCCATAATGGTGGAAGAGATGAGTGAGAGACACGATACACAGCAGGGCAAGACCGGAGGGGAGGCAAGAGGCAGACAGGTACAGTATGGTCTTCACTCCTCAGAGAGAGGAGGGTGAAGACACAGAAAAATCTGGAGTCAGAGAACCTGGTAGTCACGGAAGCTTACATTAAAAACTTTTGATCTTTTCAGCCATCAGTGGACGACGAGGGAGACTGGGCTTCTGATTTACATTGGAAGCTTGAGAATCATAGATAAACCCTGGGGTTCAGGTCCTCCTAGCCTCAGCTGACAGTGTTATTTCATTCCTTCTGCATAGCTTCTTAGACTCAGGGACATCCGGCCTTCACCCTGTGTTGAGCTCAGTTCTCAAAGCCAATATTGCTCCGTGAGAAACAGCAAATGAAGCAAAGAATCAAACTGACCTTCCAATCAGGCTTTCTTAGGTGCATGTAGGGCCTAAGTGGGCAAAATGATGTGGGGACAGTATTTAGGAACATGCTGAAATAGGCGATTATAAATTAAACCCAAGTTTAAAGATAACATGCACCTCTGAATACATTTTAATTATATTGAGGACACTGGGAGTATTGTAGGATAGTTTACACTATTCGCTGTGAAATCACAGGGGCTACTGTGGGCTTTTATAGAGCAAGTTGATACTTTCTTTCGACAAAAGGAATGTTTAGGATTCCATATCTTTCACCGAGGAGTTCATTTTATTTGACCTCTTGAAAATAAGTTAAAAATGCAAAGCTAAACAAAAAAGTTTTAGCAATCCTGAAAACATTCAGAGACAAGGAATGATGCTGGGGAGAAGGGTCCCCTTGGTTTTGATTGGCAGGAGTAGCAATTTGGCCGTATTTAATTTGTATTGTGTTAGAAAAGAAAGCCAGAGTGAGCTTCCCAGATTCCTGCTGTTTTATAAGCCTTTAACTCCACTGAGCTACATCAGTCTTCCTTTTGAGAGTCCTTTTTTAATGTTTGGTTTTTTAAATTTTCTTTTAGTGTTAGACCCCAGTAATTGTTTCCTTACAGCAGCTGCGTAGAGTTTGAGCCTGGTCACGGGCTCCAACTGACACCACAAAAGAACTCGTGCTTACAATCTCACCACAGAAAATGCCTAGAAAATAATAGCTGTAAAAACTTGTTTTGCAGTAAGTGGGGCCGTTTGGAGTGTTTTAAACTTCTGTTTGTGTCTACCTCTTTTCCTTCTTGGTCTCTGTTAATCTTCAGTTCAGAGTGAAAGGTGTAAAGTCGAAAGCCGTAAATCTGTTCATAGCTATAATTCCTTCCCAACCTTAGCAAAATTTGGGACTTTAATAAATGTGGTTCTTTTGCAGCAGGATTGGATCTGGCTTTGGTATAATTCTTAGTGTGTTGTTGTATTGAGCACTGAGAGTTTTATTGCATTCTTTTAATTTTGGTGTTTTAATTTGGCGAAAATTGATTGAGGACCTACTATATTCTAGGAGTGACTAGGTAGTTAAAGGGCCTAAAGTTTAGCCTTGTTTAGTCATTGAAATACGATAAAATTTTATATTGTGTTGTTTGGTAAAAACCCCTGAACACAGAGGTAAATTCTATTAAATGTGCATATTCTCCAACGTTTTTAACCACCCACCTAACACATTTCTCACCACATTGCCTTTGATTTTAAGAAACCAATATATTTATTTTCTTCACCCTCAGATCAAGTATCTCAAAAAGAAATTTTATGTTTACTGTGCTTAAAATATTAACATTACTAAAAATATCGAGTGTGTACGTAATAATCCTGTCATTGAGAGAGCAGCGTTCTGCAGGTTGCTGCATGGCCGTGTTTCACTGCCTGAATGGCAGCTCTGTTTTCCCCTTTTATAGAAGAAGACACTGGGGCCCGCGGAGGCTGCTGGGGCCGGGATTTCAGTCTGGGTCTGTGTGACTCTGAAGCGTGAGCACTTAGTCATCAAGATACTTTATTTTATGTATACTTGACTTTCAAATCCCCCCAAATTACCTTTTACTTTCTATTTTTTGCTTTTTCTAAAGCATTTAAAAAAATCACATACAACCAACCATACACACGTGTGCACGCACACATTGATCTATACTTATATACAGGAACTTCTACATCTTCATGTCAGGTTTTTCCTGAGAAGTTTAGAATTTACATGCTAATCACTGAAGTTATTTGCGCAGTTGAAACTCTATGAAACAAACAAACAAGAATGGTGCTTTGGGAAAGAAATGACCCTAAAAATTATATGCTAGTAAAGCAGAAAACTGTATATATGAATTCAAGGTTGAAGTATACACTTGGAAGAACACACGTTCGCATTTTAATTGGAGGAAAAGCTATGCTAACTGCATAAAACACTATATGCAGAAGCGAGGTAGATTAATCCACATTAAATAGCGAAGGTCCCTGTTTTTCAAGTCACCACTTGATGCTTCCATTGTTACTGCTGTTTGCAGTATGATTTTGTGCAGTTTCAGATAAACACCACGGTACCAAATTCAGTTCCTCCATGAATGTGTGGTATGGGAGTGTCTGTCTTATTGGTGCAATGACCAAGTTGAAGACACAGGGAGCAGGCTGATATCTTACAATCAGCAGAACGGTGGCTTCTATTCTACTTGAACAAGGGAAGACTGGATATTCCCCATTTCCTTTCTTCCCGGGAGACTGAATGTTGGTGAAGCAATGTTTGTGGGGGTGGAACGCACACACCAAATAGTCGGTGACCACTGAGGTTGTGCTCTGCTTCTAGGGAATGGCCGAGTGGCAGACTCTGTCTTCTTGATCCTTAAAAGACTAGGGCATTGATGGCTTTTAAAATATAGCAAGCCCCTTCTCAGTGTGCAATCTAAAAAGTAAAGGAAAGGAAATGTAGTAAAGCTTTACTTTATTCCTAAGTTAACACCGAAGAAGGATGGCCTCTGCCTGGTGGCCACACAGTGTGGCCTCTGTGTGTCATTATCATCCGTGCTCCTTTTTCCCAAAAGGGATGATGAGGAATTCTTCCTTTCTCTCTGACTCTCTGTCTCTCTTCTCTCTCTTCTCTCTCACAGCTATTTCTGATTAGGTCAGCCAGAGCTGCCAACAGTCTGTTTGGATTTGACATACACCCCAAAAGCAGATTTAAAACTCTGTATGGTTCTCTTGGCTCTGGAGCTGCTGTGTTGAACTGCTTAGGGCAATGCTTTTCTGCAAAGGCACTAAATCACGAAATTTCAAATGAGTAGGACTTCAGCTATGTTGATGATCTGCCCATGGCCCCCGTGAGCAATCCGTTACCTGGTCTCATTGGTTCTACCTGAGATATACCTTCTGAATCTACAACCATCCCTGTGTTCCCACTGTCATGATCTTAATTCAGATGTTCACCGTCTCTCTCCTGTACCAAGGTAACAGCTTCCTAAGAATAGCACTCTGTGCTCTCAGAGTTCCATGAATCACACTTGATCTTGTTGCTCCCTTGTTAAATTGGTAACAGCGTCTGGCCCAGGGACCTGGGTACTGCTAACCAGCCTTTGCAAGTCCCTCTTTCTTAGCAATCCCCATCTTCCCTATCACACCACTTAGTTCTCACCACTCTGAACTCACCTTTCTCTGATGCTATGATGTCCTTTCACACTTAAGCATGTTCTTTCCCTCTGCCCAAACTGCTTCACCTTCTCCCAGTCCCCTTTATCTCTGGCCAACCTTCAAGAGGCAATTCCACTATCATCTTTTTAACTGCAGAGCACCTATCTTCTTTCCTCTCTGTGCTCCCACAACACAGTGCTTATTCAATCATGTAACCAACTGTACTTACGTGTCGCTCCTCCAGACTCAGGCCATACTGCCTGCTAACATTTGGCCGTAAATTCTTAGAAAACGAAACTTGCTCATTCTCATAATTCTATCGTAGTGAAAAGATTAATTAGAAAAGGGTTGTTATTTTTCAAAAGTAAAAATGGCCTACAATTTATGGGATAGAAATCATAACCCCATTCTTATTCCAGCAGCTCCAGCTGCCAAGAATTCCCAGGGTTTGTTCCTTTTCTATTTTTTTCCTACTTTTAGCAGAATTTAATTTTGTTTTTATTATTGCCATCTTTTAAAAAGTATTCCCTCTTCAGCTTTTGCCGGTTCAAAGTAGGCAAAATTTACAGTTGCAGTGAATGAAATGCTTTTATTGGGACATCCAACCCCTATGAATATATCTGTCTTTTCCAGCTATATTTCAACGACTTTTATGTAGATTGAAATGCAATATATTCCCAAATCTCATTTGTTCTGCCTCTTACTGTACTTTTGGTTTGGTTTTATCACTCAATTGAAATAGATAATGCAGCATGGAAAACTTAGTTTTTTGGATAGAAATAAGTTTTGGGAAACTCAAATTAAAGGTTCAGTACAAATAAACAAATTGTTACCATAAAATCATTTGAACAGGGGCTAATTTGAAGTTTGCCACTGACATTTTTAAATTCTTCGGTAGTGAAAAAATAATACTTTAACAGCACTCTGAAAGAAATGTTCCAACTACTGAATAACAACGCTAACAATAAAAACTATGTTAACACCTTTAAAGTTTATGTAAATGGAGCTAATTACATCAAACTAACTAAAAAGATTATTTCAAATATTTTTATTTATTTAAGTGCACATTATAAAGATCTGGCCCTACGTGCTAGACCAGACAAGATGGAAACAGGGATCCCAGAAGAAATCTGATATAAAACTGTAACTCGCTGTTCACTCTTTCATGTCAGTAATTTTACTTTATTTACTGTCTGTTGACCTCAACCATGTTTTGGCAACAAAGTTTTATCTTAAAATATTTACTAACCATCACTGATTCTGTTCCTGAACAACAAATATATTGGAAGCAACAAAATACTATTGAAAAATACTCTATAATTCAAATAATTCATTGATTTGTATTGCTTCCAGTCTTTTAGTTCATACTGTGATTTTTTTCCTTTTAGTCTAAAGACAAAAATAACTTTTTTTTGCAACTTTGAAAGGTGCAGTTTTAATACATTTTAAAATAATGCTTTTGTATTTAATGGTAGAGCTATCATTAAACCTAAAGTTTCCATGTAGCATAAAATACAGTGCTTTTTTTTTATTGTTGTTCAAGTACAGTTTTCTACCTTTCCCCCTTACCCCTCCCTAACACTCCAGCCCTCCCCACCTCCTTCCCCTGTTTCCATGTGTCCTTTATAGTTGTTCCTGTAAACCCTTCACCTAGTCCCCCCATTATCCCCTCCTCTCTCCCTTCTGGTCACTGTCAGCCTGTTCTCAATTTCAATGTCTTTGGTTATATTTTCTTGCTTGTTCATTTTGTTGTTTAGATTCCAGTTAAAGGTGAGGTCATATGGTATTTTAAAGACAA
The DNA here is from genome assembly GCA_004027735.1 of Carollia perspicillata. Classification (NCBI taxonomy): domain Eukaryota; kingdom Metazoa; phylum Chordata; class Mammalia; order Chiroptera; family Phyllostomidae; genus Carollia; species Carollia perspicillata. The sequence continues at coordinate 28,036 of PVKM010005093.1, forward strand.
AAATAATTTAAACAATGACCCAGCTTTAATTTTAAAAGTTAATAATCAAAGAAAGTGTTCTTTTATTTGTAATGTTTTGACTTAGAGAAGAGCTGTGGCTCCCAAATTTTGAAACACTATTTACGTTTACTAAGGTAGCCCACATTTTTTCTTAAAATTCAACCCATATTTGCAGTGAAGAAGGTCCAATTGAGAAAGAAGAGTGGGATTTCTGCCAGAGCAGAAGAAAAACACCTGCCATTAATCCCAAGAGCACAAGTGGGGTCTGGAGTGTCCGAAGCAGCCAGCACAGCTGTGAATGGAGGTCGACCTCTGCTTCGGTTCTGTCTTGAGCTGGCAGGTGCCCGGACGCCATTCTGTCTGCTCAGAAACACCCCTTTTGCAGCACGTGAATGCAAATCATGGGTGCAAATTTTGAAGCTGTCTAAAGGGCTCTAGTTGACACATGTCACTTTGGTAATCAGTAATTAGTAATTACATTTTGAGAGAAAGACTCATCTCCATTCCCCACCGTCAAATTATTTCAGAAAAGCTTTGACCTCAAACCTCCCTTAATAAAGGGAGGTTCTTTGGGCTGTCTTTGGCCCCACCAAAAATAAAATTCTATTTGTGGAGTATTAGTGAACATTTTGTGTGTGTTTAATATGACCAAATAAATTCCTTAAACTTAATTTTATAGCAGTAAGTACACAAGACTGTACTAATTAGTCGTTGCTTGATTTAATGAAAACATTAATTAAAACACTAAAAATTTCCTAAAAACATTAAAAACTAATTTTCTTAGACTCCCTTTTCCAATGGCAAAATTATTTGTCTGGCTAAAAGATAACAGGGTTTTTGTCTTTTTTCCCTCCCTGACACTCTATAATTCCTCTTTCTCTCATTTTGAACTTGCGATCTTGGGGTCAGTGTCCCTGACTCTGTGGGAAATGCAGTGAGAGGCATTTCAGAAAGCACCTGTTGAAGGCAAACACTTGATCATCATTCTTTCTGAGAACTTAGTGCTAGAGTTATGTCCCGACACTTAGTGTCCCAAACCACTGCATGTGGAGTCCCACAGACTAGCTTAAACTCACTTACAAGAGACCTACACTGGATAATTTTTTTTTTTAATTTTAGGCATCCATAAAAGTATCAATATAATAGTTTCCTCTTTGGATTGCGAGAAGTTTAAATGCTGAAACAGTTTCTCTGTTGATGGTAAAATATACAAAATATAAGACATGATGTTATTGTTACTATTAATTTCATGATAACCTCACAACTATTCACCAGAAGTACCACAACTGAGAATGAGAATGTGGTACAGTTCCTCTGTCACTAATACTTAGCAGGAGATGTTTTAGTAGGCTGAGCATTCCCACTTGCCTACCTGAAATGACAGTAGTCTCCACTGGGACTTAAGGAGTATACTTTGCTAGAACCTTGGCTTTTCTTTCCATCTAGACTTCTTATCTCCCAGCCCTACTGAAGGTGAAGGTGAGAGATGGAAGGTAACTCTGAAATGCTCCAATTCTTTGGTAGGCTGAGCCCTGAAATATGACTTTATTTTTAAGAGCTAGAGGGGAAAAAAGTATTGGTGCCTCTAAAATGAGTATTTCCTGCTAGTAATTTTGTTCAAAGGCAGAGAAAATCTCAGTGTGTCTCCAGAATAGACAGCTGTCCAACAATGTGGAAATTCCTGAAAAGGTCCACATATATGTGGTCATCTAATTTATGCCAAAAGTAACACTGCACTACAATGGGAAAAGATGCATTTTCTTTCTTTCTTTCTCTCTTTCTTTCTTTCTCTCTTTCTTTCTTTCTCTCTCTCTCTCTCTTTCTTTCTTTCTTTCTTTCTTTCTTTCTTTCTTTCTTTCTTTCTTTCTTTCTTTCTTTCTTTCTTTCTTTCTGGACCTCAATGTACATGTTTTATTTTTATTTTAATACTTAATTTTATTTTATTTTAATTGTTGATCCAGTACAATTTTCTGCCTTTTACTCCTATCCCAGCCCACCCCCACCAGCCCTCCCCACCTTCCTCTGGTCTCCACCTCCCCCCTTGTTTTTGTGGAAAAGATGCATTTTCAATCAATGGTGTTGGGTTAATCTGATATCCACATGAGAAAAGAAAACATCTTGATTTGACCTCACATCATGCACAAAATCAGTTCTCTGTGAATTCAGATCAAAATATGAAAGATAAAATAATACAACTTTTAACTTTTAGTATAAACATAGAATAACGTCCTCATGATCTTGGAGTAGGCAATGATTTCTCACATGGAACACAAAAAGAGATAACTATAAATACAAAAAGTGTTAAATTGAGTTTTATTAATATTAAGAACTTCTGTTCATCAAAAAACACCTATAAAAGAATAGAAACACAATGTACAGAGTGGGAGAATACATTTGTATTCTCTCTCTCTCGCTCGTCACACCTCTATGTAAATATATATAATATAGAGTATGTAGTATAATATATAAAGAACTCTAACAAATAGGAAAACAATTGAAAAAAGGTAAAAACACTTCCTAAAACAGAATGTAAAATGGCCAATACCAACATTAAGAGAAGTTCAACTTAATTAATCACTGGAGAAACAGATTAAAATGCAGTGTGAAACTACTATACCTTCCACCAGAATGCCTAATGTGAAACAGGTGGAAAGTACCAAGTGTTGCTACTAATATAGTGGAACTGAAGTTCTCATACATTGCTGATGGGAGTGTAAAATGTTAGAACCACATTGGAAAACTATTTGGCATCATCTACTAAAATTGAACATATGTATTTTCTATAACCTAACAATTCCATTCCCAGATATACAAGGTCTGCCTGGAAAAAGTTGAGCCATTGTTAATATAATGAGAACAATTTGCACAGCATCGATGTGACCTGGCAGCCAAGGAAAGAGGACTAGAATGCACATGTGTGACAATGGCGACTTCACTGTACTAGTCAGCAGGGGCTGTAGACACTGTTGAGTGTACTGTGCCTCCATCACATTCAAAGTGACTGACTTAGTAGAACAAGAAATTTGCATCAAATTTTGCATTAAGCTTGAGTATTCCTCTGTGGAAACTATTCAAATGATACTGAAGGTTTTGGGGGACAATGCAATGACTGCTGCATGAATAAAAGTGTAGCACAAACACTTCAGAAATGGTCAAGAATCTGTTGAAAGTGATCCACATTCTGTTCTGCAACAAGCAGAACACCTGAGAATGCTGAACGTGTATGGGCTGGATGTTGAATGTGAATGTGATATGAAATCAACAACTGACCGTGGGAGAACTAGAAGCTGATTGGGGCCTTCCAAAAACTGCTGTGCCCAACAGCTACATGCAAAAAAATGAAACTTGATCACCAACTTACACCATGCACAAAAATAAATTCAAGGTGGATAAAAGATTTAAATATAAGTCGTGACACTATTAAAGTCCTACAGGAGAACATAGGCAGGAAAATCTCAGATATTCCACACAGCAATATTTTCACTGATAAGTACCATACAGCAAGGGACATAAAGGAATGAATAAACAAATGGGATCTCATCAAAATAAAAAGCTTCTGCATGGCTAAAGAAAACAGCATTAAAATGAAAAGGGAACAAATTGTATGGGAAAACATATTTGCCAATGACACCTCAGACAAGGGTGTTATCTCCAAAAAATATAAAGAACTCACACAACTCCACTCTAAAAAGACAAGCAACCCAATTAAAAAATGGGCAAAGAACTTGAAAAGACACTTCTCTAAGGCGGACATACAGAGCATCTTGAGACATGTGAAAAGATGCTCAATATCACTAGCTATCAGAGAAATGTAAATTGAAACCACAATAAGATACCACCTCACACTGTTAAGAATGGCCATCATAAAGCAACAAACAACAAGTGTTGGAGAGTTTGTGGAGAAAAGGGAACCCTAGTGCATATTGGTGGGATTGCAGACTGGTACAACCACTATGGAAAACAGTATGGAATTTCCTCAAAAAACTAAAAATGGAACTGCCTTTTGACGCGGCAATTCCACTGCTAGGATTATATCCTAAGAACTCTGAAACGACAATTCAAAAGAACCTATGCACCCCAATGTTCATAGCAGCACAATTTACAATAGCCAAGTGTTGGAAGCAACCTAAGTGCCCATCAGTAAATGAATGGATCAGAAAACTATGGTACATTTACACAATGGAATTCTATGCAGCAGAAAGAAAGAAGGAACTTCTACCTTTTGCAACAGCATGGATGGAACTGGAGAGCATTATGCTAAGTGAAATAAGCCAGGTGGTAAAAGACAAATACCATATGATCTCACCTTTAACAGGAACCTAATGAACAAAATAAACAAGCAAGCAAAATATAACCAAAGACACTGAGAGAGAGAACAGGCTTACAGTGACCAGAGGGGAGAGGGTAGGGGGTTACAGGGGAAAAGGGTGAAGGTTTTGCAGGGACAATTATAAAGGATACAAGGACAACAACAAGGGGGGGTGGAAACAGGGGAGGGAGGTGGGGAGAACTGAGGCGGTGGGGAGGGGTGGGGGAAAAGGCAGAAAATTGTACTTGAACAACAATAAAAAATGTTTAAAAAATAAAATAAAACTACTGTGTCCAAGATTTTGCAGGATCTTGGCATCAAACATGTGGCAAAACTTGTTCCATAGCTTCTGCCACCAGAGCAGAAAGAACATCATGCTGCAGTTGTTAAAGACTTGATTCAGATTGCTACCAGTGAACCAGATTTCCTCAGGAAGGTCATAACCAGAGATGAATGGTTGGTCAACTGCTATGATCAAGAAATAAAAGCCCACTCATCCTAATGGAAACTGACTGGCTCTCCATGCCTGGAGAAAGCTCGGCACAGTCGCAACAAGATTGAGACTGTTAACTGTGTTTCTTGATTGGGAAGGTGTTGTCCATCAAGGTGTTTGGCCCCTCCAGGACAAGTAATTAATAAGGAGTACTACCTCAATGTTCTTCATTGGTTGAGAGAGGCAATATGATGAAAACAGCCACAGCTATGGGCAACTGGTGATTGGCAGCTTCATCACTACAGTGCACCCACTCATGCATCACATCCCCCGCAGAGATTTTTTGGTGCAACATCAAATCACCCAGGTAACTCAGCCCTCTACAGCCCAGATTTGGCATCCTGCGACTTCTGGCTTTTCCCAAAACTAAAATCACCTTTGAAAGGGAAGAGGTTTCAGACTGTTGATGAGATTCAGGAAAATATAACAGGGCAGCCGATGGCGACTGGGAGAACTGTGAGAGGTCACAAGGCGCCTACCTTGAAGGGGACTGAGGCATCATTGTCCTGTGTACAATGTTTCTTGTATCTTGTGTCTTCTTCAGTAAATGTCTCTATTTTTCATATTACATGGCTGGATACTATCTGGACAGACCTTCGTATACCCAAAAAAAATGCATAAGAATATCACTTGCTAAAAAATTACTACAAACACATGAAAAAGATGCATATAATTTTTAACCCCAAAACACATACTGTGATATTTAGGACAGCACAATCTGTAATAATCAGGACCTAAAAATTCCTTGAAACTAATAGGCATCAGCTGTAGGATGACTAGACAAATTATGGTTTATTCACACAATGGGACATTGTAAAACAGGAGGAAAAATGATCTACAGCCACACACAAAGTTATGCATGAATTTCACACATACTGAGCAAAAGAGGCCAAACGTATAGTGTGTGATTTCACTTATATGCAGTACACACACTAACCCATTCTGTCTGAAGTCGGCAATGGTGGTTACTGTTGGTGGAGAGCAGTAAAGAGAAAGTGTCTCAGTAAGTGCCTCTGGGTTTCTTTAGCTGGTTCGACTCACACAGGTACGTTCAGTTTGTGAAAATTTATTTAGTGTATAATACATTGTATGACATGTGCTTTTCTATGTGTATATATGCCATCATACCATATATATAATTTTCATATTTTAACCATAATTATAGTTTAAAGCCCAGCATACCTCGAAAAACCTCAATGACAGCTATATCTCTCTGCTCTTTGCATGAATCTTGTAACTAACCCTTAGTTAGTTTTTCAAGCTATAATTTTTAAAATTTTAGTTTTAAACTCTGTTTTTTTTTTTTCTCTTTCTTTTCTTCAGGGCCCTCCTGGTCCAAAAGGTGACAAGGTAAGAAAATGAATAGCAGAAACAAACTAAGGTAGTGGAAATTCGTATCGACATGACCTAAACTATGATCTTTTTAATGAGCATCACATACTGACTTAGTGCTTAAACTACCTATCATCTCATTTTTCTACTCCACAGGGAGAACAAGGGGATCAGGGACCCCGGGTAAGTTGTACTCTTCCAGTCCTGAGCAGAAAATTAGTTTTCAGCTCCAAACTTACTGAATGAAAGTAGCCCTGGCTTTGTAACTGCCTTTGTATCACTTAGTTTAGTGATGGCCAGCAAAAATACTGTACCACTTGTCAGTGAAATAGCTTTGAGAATAACTAATGTATATATACTGTTGCATCATCTTTACTTGATAACTATAAACAGAACACTCTACAGTAATTAGTCCTACTGATTAAGGGCCAGGATTGCTACTAAAAGTGAACAACACCACCTTTCCAGGGGCTGTTGGGTCCTTTATCATTGCATGCAGTGTTTAGCAACATAAAAGCTATGTGGATTCCTATCGAATTTTACTTTTTTCTGCAGTTAAACTTTATGTGCAATTGCATAAATAGGATATGTTATAGATGAAAATATTAATGCATTTGATATTTTTATTCTTCATCATGTTTGAATAATGCTTATTTGAATATCTTATTTTTAATAGATTTTGAAGCAGATAAAAGGTGTAATATAATTTAGCATTCCAGGGAGGAGGGTCATCCTTTTATTCTTCTCAAATGTGGCTCTTTTAACCGTTAAGCACAATGGTGAATGCGTTGTTGTTACCTTGGTAGTGCCAAGTCCTCTGCTCCACATCTGTGCCTTATTACCCAAATGTTCAGACATACTGTTCCAATGATGTAGTGGCTCCGATCAGACATACCTCTCAATTTTCTCATGTCACTAAGCACAAAAGCTAGTATTTGGTTGAAGAGAGTCATTTTTTTACAGTGGAAAAGCACATTTAAAACTCACAGGTTGAAAACACAATTCTGTAGGATTTTTTATCATTGTGCATAATTATTGAATTCATGTATACCACAGTAGAGGGTTTATTGCAAAAGATGTAGTCAATGCAAATTTGAAAAGTCTGTAGTCTTATCTGCTCATGCTTATTAAACTAGCTAAAAGTTATGCTATGATTTATTTTCCTTGCTATTCTTCAGTCATTCTGCAGAGAGAAATGATTATGCCTTGAAGCATTTTGTTTCTCATGGCAGTTATTCTAGTTGATGACTGGCTTCAAGGTAAAAGCTCACTTTATGGTCAAGAAAATTAGACATTATGATATATATGTCATGGATGCGAGTGCAGTAAAACTCTCATAACTTTAAATGATTAGCGTATAGCCGCTTACTCTGTATATGGTGATTATTTCACATGGCATGTCTCCATGTATTGAGTATCGTTTCTTTCTACACGAATTATCAAAATCACTCACTTGCCCTTCCCAGGTAAGAGGGAGACTGTTTCCATTCTGAGAAATCTTCTTTTGGCGAAGGAAGTGGAGGGGTGGGCCACAGCTTAGCTGTCATCAGTATGTATGCAGTCCTAATTTTCAAAAAGGTGTGTTGGCTTTCATCGTTCCAAAAAGTGATGATTGATTATAAAGCTAGGCCAAATTTTTCAGGGTGAAACCTGAAACCATGTGAAATTCACCTGGTTTCATGTTGCAGTACAAACTTAGACTTGGACCAGGTTTCTTGGAAGTTTGGCCAAAGTTCATGAACTACTTTGACAAACCCAGACTGCCTTTCCTACAGATTTCAGCCAGTTTTCACACTGACTCGGGCCAAGTTTCACACAATTCAGGGGCCATTCAACATTTCAGGTGCAAAGTGGCAAAAAAATGATCCCATTTTCCCCTGGATTTTTCTTTGTATTAAAGGAATTTAGATTGAATTAACAATGCAGAATAAATCTTTATGGGTAAAGATATAAATGTCCTGGGACATATACAAGAGAGAGAATGAAAACCTACTGAATTGCCTATCTTTTCTCAGATTCTTAATTTAGAGGTCAGGCAGGTCACATTCCGTACTGGTAGATTTTATGAATAGTTCTTTCTAGTAAGGTAGTATTAGCTACTTATTAGGACATTTGTCATATCAAGATAATAAATGAATATGTTATATTTCCAGATAAATGAAAGTAAGTTAGAACTGGAAAAGTCTTCAATTCAATGAAAATTAATTTTACCCACATCTTCTATAGGCACACTGTTTCAGCTGATGTGGACACAGACTCTCTTTTCCTAAAACGTAAATCCTTGTATTTGAATACCCTGACCTTTTTTATGCTATCAAAGATTTGAATTCCTGTTTTTACCATTTGTTTCAATTAGTTTAACAATATGACCCTTCATCATTTCAGTTCTTTGCTGGCTGACATTCCATTATGGGATCTATACTGTTCCCTTGAATATGAAGTTCTTTCATTTTCTCTTCGGTTCCCCAAGTGTCAGACAGGAATATATTAAGGTATAATATGTGAATAAAAGCAGGGAAAAGATAATATAAAAATTAAGAATCTAAATTGGATAGTTATCCTATTTGCATATTTATCCATTTGCTTGTTATCTGTAAAACATGCTCTTCCTAGAAACATAAACTCCAAGTGCCTGGTCTGTTTTGTTCATACCACCATCACCTAGTACAGTAAGGACTTGATAAATATTTATTAAATGTTAGAAGGACATATTATTATATCATTATTACTCCCAAGATCTGATCATCTCATGGGTGCCTGAATGAGAAAACTATGTGGTTGTACATTATATGCCTTAAATAGCTGTGCCAAGAGATGCTACAAAAGTGAGCATTCTTCCATTTTAAATAATAACTGGAGACTGTGGATGAATTATCATTTGAGCTAGGACTTCAGAAATGGGTAATCTTTAAAAGATAAGATTAAGAGCTAGACATTGCACATTCCCAGAAGAAGAAAAAGAATATTACTCATGTAGGAAATGATAGGATTAATTTAAGAAATAATAATATTCCATTTGCCAAGGAAATAGGTTAAATATTAAAAATTATATCATATAAGCCTAAAATTTTTATTGAAGTTATATTATGGAGCATTTTGACTGCCTAGTATAGTAGGCAATAGGGAGCCATTGAAGATTCTTTTATTACATCATTTGATATATATTACCACCAGACTACTGGGTGTTATTACCAAATGTTCTTTATGAAAGTCTTTTTGGTTGTCAATGTAAGGAATGTCCAAAGCTGTAGAGAATTTTTGTAAGAGTTTATTTGAGTCAAACTGACATGACCTGAAGCAAGATCTCAAATGCTCCACCCAATAACAGTTTTTATACATTCATTTGGAATTAAGGAGGGAATGTTAGGAAGATTATATGAAGGTAGGAGAAAGCAAGGACAGGGAAATCTGTATGGTTGGATAACAGGATAGTTAGCAAGATTTATGTGCTCCCTTGAGTGTGGTTATACCCCCAAGGGGTCTGAAAAGATTACTCTGGCATTTCAAAGGTTTGTTCACCTAGATGTACAAGAACAATGGACAGTGCTTTCTTCAAGCAAAGAAAAACCTTTCATAGGCCTGAGGTGTCACAATCTACCATGCCCTGTCCAGTTAGGAATTTATGATCAGATCACCCTGTGAAATTACTTTTGGTCAGTGGCCTTGGCAAGTTTATTAGAGAACCTTTTTTTTGTCCACATGTTGGTAGTGTCCAGTACAAAAAGGAACTGGAAGAGACTGAAAGCAGGGAGAGCAAGTAGATCAGGAAACTATGTCAGTCACTAGGACAAGGTCATAAGAATCTGAACCGTAAGGATAATGTCCAGTCCTCAGTGGAGAAATGAGCAAAAAAAAAAAAAGCTGGCTCAGTCTAGAACATCAAGAGTCATTGGATGTATGGGGCTATACTGAGCAGAAAGTATAGTGTCAGAAGGTCAGCAGTGGGGAAGGGGGCTACGTTGGTGCCAAAGAAGAAATTCCAAAGGAATCACCAAAATATTGGAGAAAGTACCATGTTTTCTATGGAAATTAGGATGATTTTATTTTTTTCAGATGGTGGGAGATTCAGAAAAAGCAGTTGATGGTGTTATTTATGTAATTTAATGATGTTACTGTGGAAGTCTCTGTGAATCTGTTGGGTCTCAGTCGCGATTGCAAGAAGGCCACTTTAAGTCCAGCCATTACATCTACATCTATCTCAGCAGGGTAGAGAAAGGGAAAAGAGTCTATATCAAGAAAACAAATTTTTTTCCCATGAGTTTTATAATACACTTCTGCTCATGTCTCATTGGCCAGACCATGTCATATAGTTAGGTCAAAGCTGGAAGTGAGCCGAGGAGAATGGGGTTGAAAAGGAAAGTTCTGAGGCTTCCAGTCAAGATGGCAGTGTAGGCAGACATGGTTTGCCTCTTCACAGAACCACATCCAAATTACAGCTAAAATATAGAACAACCATCACTCAGAACTGTCAAAAAGCAAGTTGAGTGGAAATCTGACAACTATGGAATTAAGGAAACCACATCCATCTAGACTGGTAGGAAGGGTGCTGAAGCAGAATGGGCTGGTCTCTCAGCCATACGTAGTAGATAAAAATTTGGGAGAGATATCTTGGGAGCAAGGAGTCCCAGCCCCTCACCAGAACCCCAGCCTAGGGTTCCAATGCCAGGAAGATAAGTCCCCACAACTTCTGGCTGCAAAAACCAGCAAGCATTGAGTTGGTGGAAGAAACTTCTGGAGCCCAAGCAGTTCCTCTTAAAGAACCTACACATGAACTCACCTACTCACACTCACTCCCTCTGAGTTCCAGTGTCAGGGTGGCAGCTTGAAGGGCACCGGTGGCATACTGGGAGAGGCTGAAATATCTGGCATCAAGGTGAACAGAGGCCATTGTCTCTTTTCTGAGCCCTCCTCTCACAGAGCCATAGGGTGGCAGGCTAGTGCCATATTTGAGACTCCATCAACTTGGCTTGACCTACCTTGGAAATCTCCGAAGACTCCGCCCCACCCAACTTACAGGCCCACCCATGCTGCTTTTCCATATGAATGTCTTGTCTTGGCTCAGGCTACACAACTTCCTAAATCCTATCAAACAAGCAACAGTTGGCCTCAGTGAGCTCCAGGCTGGGCACTAGCAGCAGACAAATTAGTTTCACAGGTTGGTTTTACCTGGGAATCTCCAAGCCCAGCCCAAGTAGCAGCCTTCTCAGATTGCTTTATAGCTCATCAAGGGCAGCCCCAAGCAAAACACAGGTGGGGACTGACCCTCGTCTGCACCACTCAGGAAATCCCAAGGCCAGTACATGCAGTGGATAGCTACAGATTACTTTGGAGCACCACCACCCTGCCCCTGCACAACTGATCCTCCATGGAGGGCAGAGATTGGTAGTAAGTGTTTCTAGCCAATCCTTGTAGCTGACTGGCCTGGGCAAATTCCTACCATTGATCTGCCAACAGCAACCAAAGTTCAACTATAAGAGGAAGGTACTCAGCACACATGAAGGGCACACCTTGAGTATCCTGCTTGGGTGATAGGGGAGGCTGTACCATTGGACCCTACAAGAACCTACTACATTAGGGCACACTACCAAGACACAGAGTCAAAGCAGCTCTACCTAATACATAGAAACAAAAACAGAAAGACTGTGAAAACAAGGAAACAAAGAAACATGGCCCAAATGAAAGAACAGATCAACAATCCATAACAAGAGCTTAATGAAACGTAGATAAGCAATATTTCAGATGCAGAGTTCATAACACTGGTTATAAGGATGCCCAAAGAACTTACTGAGGACCTCAGCAGCATGAAAAAAAAAAAAGATCCTGGCAGAAATTAAGAGTACACTAATTGAAATAAAGAATAATTTACAGGGAAACAACAATGCAGTGGATGAAACCAATAATCAAATGAACCATTTGGAACATAAGGAAGCAGAAAACAACCAATCAGAACAACAAGAATAAAAAGAATCCAATAAGATGAGGATAGTATAAGCAGCATCTGGGACAACTTCAGGAAGTCCAACATTTGCATCATAGGGGTGCCAGAAGGAGAAGAGAAAGAGCAAGAAGTTAGAAATCTATTAGAAAAAATAATGAAAGAAAACTTCTCTAATTTGGTGAAGGAAATAGACATGCAAGCCCAGGAAGCACAGAGAGTCCCAATCAAATTGGACCCAAAGAGGACCACACCAAGGCACATCATAATTAAAATGCCAAGGGTTAATTATAAAGAGAGAACCTTAAAAGCAGCAAGTTACCTATCAAGGAATTCCCATAAGACTATCAGATGATTTCTCAAAAGAAACTTTGCAGGCAAGAGGTGGCCAGCAAGAAGCATTTGAAGTAATTAAAAGCAAGGACCTACTACCAAGATTACTCTATCCAGCAAAGCTGTCATTTAGAATGGAATGGGAGATAAAGAGCTTCCAGACAAAGTAAAGCTGAAGGGGTTCATCATCACCAAGCAAATATTACATGAAATGTTGAATTTAAGAAAAAGAAGAACACCAAAACTATAAACATTAAAATGACAGCAAACTCACAACTATCAACAATTGAACCTAAAAAATGAAAACAAAAACAAACTAATCAAACAACCAGAACAGGAAGAGAATCATAGGTATGGGGATCATTTGGAGGGTTATCAGCTGGGAGGAAGAAGGAAGGGGGAAATGGTGCAGGGATCAAGAAGCATAATTGGTAGGAAGAAAATAGACAGGGGGGAGGTTAAGAATAGTGTAGGAAAGGCAGAAGCTAAAGAACTTACATGCATGACCCATGGACATGAACTAAGGGGAGGGGATTGTTGGAAGGAAGGGGTGTATAGGGCGGAGGAGGGCAAAGGGAAAAAATAGAGACAACTGTAACAGCATAATCAATAAAATATACTTTAAAAAAAGAAAAGTTATGACTATAGGGTTTGTCATAATCGCCAAACAAAAACCTGGACAGACAAAGGGGAAAAATCAAAGATGGCTCCAGGACAGGAGAAATTGGTGAAAGAGAAGTGTTTAAGCAGAAGGCAGAAGGTCGATTTGATCAGTATTTATAGCCAATGTCTGTGGCCCTGGGTGGAATTGTGGCCAGTTTAAGGTTAGTTTTTTTTTTTTTTTTTAAGGAAAAGAAGTCTGGGAGAAAAATGGCAGGATACCGAGGTGAAAATTCAGTACAAGTCTTGGAGCTAATTGGATTTAGGACTGAAGTTGAAAAACACAATAAAATGTAGGTCTGAAGTTTCTGGCTCAGCATGATAAACTTGGTCAGAAGAAAGTCAAGAGGAAAAATAAGTTGAATTATAGTTATGTTGAATCTGTAAGCTTTCTAGATTATTTAACTTGACTAATGTAGCGAACAGTTGGAAACATGAGATTAGAAAGCTAAGGTGGTGTCATAACTGAATGTAAAGGTTACAGTGAGCATTGAAACTGTAGGAGTGAAAAACGGGTAAAAGAGTGAAGCAAGAACCACTTTAGAAATATGCACGTTTAGGAGGTGGGACAAGGAAGGGTGTCAGCAAAAGAAAGTGAGCATTCGGGGAGAAGCTAGGACTCTGCCACGTTGGAGCACTGAGAACTAACTACATAAAAGGGGAATGAGGGGAGACTTTCTTAATAAAAAGAAACCCGCAGGGATGGGATCTATAAAATGCTTTTGGATTTGGTATTCTGGAGTAATGGGGATGTTAAGGGAGTGCATTTTGTTAAGTAGTGAAAGTGAAATATTGTAAGAAGTTAAAAGTAAATGGTAGGAAGTTGACTATCTTTGAATATTGTTGACGGCATGTGATTTAATGCAGAAATCAGTGGGCTGATTTCTTTTGACATAAGCTTTCTGTCAGTATTCACTGAACCAATTTTGAGCTTACAATTTTATGTATGAATAACAACCACATATATCATTCGGTTTTATTCTACAAGACACCCAATGTTAGATTTCTACACATGAATGCTTCCTGACATTAGAATTGCACTTCCCTCATTGCTTCTTGGTGAGATGTCATTATGGATTTGCCATTAATCTTTAGTTCATTTTTGCAGTCAAACATCGTTGCCTCAGCAGTTCTGCCTTTAGACTATCTGGTCAGTGTGGAGCTTTTTCTGTGCTGTCAGTCACCATGCCCGTGCTCATTTTTTAAAATTTCATCCTCTTAGTATTATAGTTTCCAAGCTATGACTTTACTCTGTATTCAAGCAGAGATCGGTGACCCGCTATCAGGGGCGTCCCTAGGCTGAATAAATGTTGAACTAGGAAATAATGCCTCACAGATTAATTATAACTGCTAATTACTTTGAGTCTTACAACTTGTTGAACACTTTTCTAGGTAAGTCGTCCACATTATCTCTAAGTCTTGTTCACTTCAGCAAGGTAGATTGTCAGGGAAGAAAAATAGGAGAAGTGAAAACAGTACAGTGTACAGTGAAATGATTATATCCACATGGGCCTGGGTCAGGCTGGACAGGGTTCAAATTCTAACTCTAGCACTGTCTGTCAATATGGTTATGACAAGGATTAAATAAAATAACATATGAAAAAATCTATAAAAAGTTCCCAGCAGGCCAGAGCTGATTGTTCTCCCCATTTTTCACAGGAGAAATCTGGGATAAAGTAACTTGCTCAAGTCCACATAACTTGTACGTGGTAGAAGTGGGGTTCAAGCTCAGCTCTCTCAGCCTCTACCTTGTGCTGTGCCCAGGGGATCAGGCTGCTTTCCTAGGAGTAAGGTAGTCCTTAAAGCCATCAAGCTCAGTGTGAAACGGCAGACATATCTCTGGCTCCAATAATAACAGTAAAAATGATAAATAACTTTACTGAGTTCTTAAAATATGCCAAATGCTCTACAAAGACTTATTTCCACAGCTCTATGAAATACTTAAAAATTTTATTATTTTCATTTAATAGATGAGGAAACCAAGATTTACAAAGTTTGAATATTTTTTTCAAGATAACAAAGCCAGTCAGTGGCACAGATTATATTTTTTATATAGTCTCTCATTTACCTTCAAAAGTAACTCTGAGTTAGTAGCACACATATTAACATGACCTTTTTTTCTTTTGTGATGAGGATTGAGCTCAAACAGGTTAAGTGACTTTTCTACACTCTTTCACACACGTCTACTGAAAGACAATGCGGGAACTCAAACCCAGATTTCAAGATCTGCTCTCTCCACAATGCTAAGCTGCCTCCGTAGACTGCTAGAATCTTCAAGATTCCATGCCTCTAATCAAATTGAAAAGCTGAGGAACACAAATGCAAATAGGTACAGCTTTTTGGAGGGGATGGCTGTTGTTCAATCATGATAATCTCAGTCTTTACAACCCATGTATTGTCAACCCTCCAAAACAACGAATGAATGGTTGCTATAAAGTCATACTCTAGAATCTGTCTACATGGAGCCTAGGCTGGAAGGGCAAGGCTGAGGGAGGTCAGAATACCCATTTACCTAGCTACACTACAATTGTGCTTCTCAGCTTGAGGGCACCAAGTTGAAAATTGTATAAATCAAGATCCTGTTATATTTGCTATTAGTGATATTATTCTTTAAGATAACCAAATGAATGAAGTCTACTTTCAGCCATTCACAGTGCTGTGTTTACATGTTTTGCTGCATATTTTGTTGATTCTTTTAGTTGAGCCTCTCTTTTTGAAAGATTGAATTGCATCTCTTGATCAGTAACAGCACCATGAACATCAAGTGTAAGTGATTCAAGACTTTTAAGGATTTCCCCGTTGTCTGCACCCACTGCCACTACCACCATCTCCGTTCATTATTCAAGAGGACTTATAGCTTGCTCAGTTCATGAGGGCCTCTGCCCTCATCATGAGCCACAGCCCTGGGAAGCACAATGGTACCCAGGGCTCTGATATTAATGGTTGATATTTCTTTTCTGTATTTTAAACAAAACAACATAGGCTTAACAATAAGCAAAGCTCGCTCAATGTTTGATACTGTCTTTTTAAATTAGGCTATCATGTTCTGAAATTGTGTCAAATTTATTAATCAAACTTAGGCAATAAAATGAACAAACAAAACAAAATGATCTTCTGATCATATATTAAGCTTCTAATCAGTTGGCTTCCATCACCTTGCCAAATAACACAGAGTCCTGATAAAGAAAAGATTTAGTAGTTATTGGTCTCAACATCATCATCTAACAGCTGTTTTTAAATGAGTCCTGGGATCTCACAGTTTCAATAAGCCACCCAGGAGCTCGGCTTAACTATTTTCATAAAATTCTTTTCTCTTCCCAGTGTATTCAAGTAAATTTTCATAACAGCTGGGACTACGCAAAACTGATAGCATCTTAAAAACATCTTCGGCAAGACGGATTAAGTTCCAAAAAGGAAAGCATTCAGAAGTTTATTTTATTATCTTAACCTTTGTTGACTTGAATGATTAAACAGATTCTTTGGCTCTGCTAAAGCATTTAGGCCTGGATATTAATTTGATGTTCTTATTTACTTAACCCTTGCCTCTCTCTAGCCCTAATGAATACCCTACTCATTTGGTACTGAATGTATTGCCTGTGAAAAGGGAATTGATATAACACAATAAAAAGAAATAAATTGTGAGAAAATTATTTTAATGCTTTCCAGATTCAGAAGTTGGCATGGAAACAGCAAGCTTGTTAAATTTGCAAACGTTCTTGTTATATTTTATAATCAGAGTTCTCTTCTGAGTGTTCTCTGTCATACTTCAAACCACTAAGAGCTGGTATATTGAACTGAGCCCAGGAACATTTATAAATCTGTCCTAATGTGGGTCAGTTTAAAAAAATAAATTACCTTTGCAAATAATTGTTGATGTGTAGACAATATTTCCCTTGGAATTCAGTGTTGTAAATTATATCCCAGTCGTCAGTTGTATACCTGAGTGCATCAAGTAAGAAAAAGAAAAGGAGAATTTTGGAAAGGTTCAGGAAGAATAATTCTACCTATTTTACATGATTTTAAAGCTTGTACACTTTTGTTTAATGTAAAGGATTATGTAAGTAAACCTATATTAGTACAGTGTGGTAAACTTTTATATAAAATATTTGGAAGTAAAAGTGAACATTTTTCTTAAAACAACAACTTGTAAGTCTTTCCACAATAAAATAGTGGAAAGCCTGACATTCGAGCCCTTAACTGAAAATTCGGTTAATGACTGCAGATGCATTAAAGCAAAACCAAAATCCGACCCTAAGCTCATCCTTTGGGAAGGAATTCTGGAGAATGATACCAACCAGTTAAAATAGCCATTGAATCTTCTTACCATGTTTTTAATGTGACTTTATAATAAAATAACTATTCATTCCATTTTAGAAAGTAGAGATTTCATTCATCCACACTCTTGCTTATATCAATTGCAATATTCTCCTTTTTACTTTTTCACATTTTTAATATATGTATATGTGTATGTATATACATGGGTACATGCACACATATGTATTTATGTGTGTATATATATGTGCATATGCATATAAACATATATCCATATATTCACACACACACACCTTACAATCTTTTCAGGCTCATGTGTACCATTTCACATTTTTCTTGAAAAATGAGTGGAATAGAAAGATTTTACATGAAAGAGAATAAATGTATATATATTTAACATTCATTTGTATTTCTTTTGTTTGAATTTTTACAAATGCTGCTGTCTAAAATATCTTCTAAATAATTTAAAGAATAGCTTGATTTATTAATGACCTCTCAAACACAAAACCATACAAAAGACTTCATTCTTTTTGTGTCATTTTGAAGCAAGCTAATTCTCTCTTGAATTAAAACATGAGTGTTATATTTGTTAATCCATATAATGCGGAGCTATGTTTTGCATTAATGCCTGCAAATGAAGCATATAATAAAATGTGGAAGGAAAGATAGGTTTTGGGGTAGATGACTTTCAATATTATATAAGGAGGAGAAAGTAGGCCTTCAGATAAAAATGTGAGAATCTGTACGTGAAGTGGACAAAATTTGAACATACTATAGTTGGTAATTTCTATGAATAATGAGCAGATTGTAAATAGGAAATAGAGCAATTTATAAGTAATTTACATTAACAAAATCCAACATAATGACCATCATTCTTTTTCCATCACTCTCAAAAGCAGAATTATCATTGCAACAAAAATGTTCATGAAGTGAATTAACCAAATAGAAATCAAGAACGTATGAACAGCAGATTTTTAATAGTGCATCAGGATTTGCAGAAGGGACTAGAATGTAAGACTATATTTTTGATTCTTCCCTTCAGAATGAGTGAAATAATAGCTTATGCATCGACAGATCGTGTTTAGGAAGAACAGTTCCTGGAGTTCTGAATGAGCTAGGTCTCTGGAAAGTCATTTAGTGCCAGACAGCAGTGTCCTTTCATAGCAGACCCGCACTAATGTGTCCAGCAGCTCCTCACAGCAGACACAGCCTGTAAATCACAAGTGGCAAACAGGACTGGCTTTGTAGGGAAAGGATGTCAGTGGTGAGATCTCACTTCAAATGCAATTCTATAGCGACCATGGAGCGAGTCAGGAAGCCTTGATTCTCATCTCTTAGAAGTCAGTTGAATTTTGTTTGAAAAATGTTGGTGTTCAGAGAAACCCCTACTTACCCCAATTTTTTATTAGCACAAATAAACTTTTGAATCACTTAGCACACACACAAGTAATAGTTACAGTAATAATAATAATGATGATGTACCATTATTGTTTTCATAGTTCCACATGTCAGGAAAACTTCTGAGCATGCTTATCATGCTATTAGCTTGTAAGTTTAACATGAATCTGATGATCAAAGAGCCCTAGTGCTGGAAAAGATGATAACAAAACCCCCAGCGTGGCATTCTGAACATCAAGGAACTAGTAACATAGGACATTCTTTCCAGTCCAGAAACTTCAGTTAGCTACAAGACTGAAGGAATTCATTAGAATTAAATAGAAAAATGATAGTGAGTGAGCAAAAGGAGAGGCAAGTGGGCGTGCCAGAGTGTCAGTGTTGCTCTGGCTTGAAGCCTGTGTGTTGCGATGTGAGATGGCAGGAACCAACTATAAATGTAGGAAGTTCAAGGGAACAATAATAGGTGGCCGTTGCTGCCTCATTTACCTTGTCTATAAAAGAACACATCAGCCTGAACATTCTGCGTCTATTGACAGGTGAGGAAAAAAATAAAGGAGACACCATCAAAATTTTAATTAAGAAACCATTTAGCTGTTTTTTAAAAATATATATCTTCACACACACCTTGGGCTTTTCGGGAGGCTTATTTTTAGAAGCTGAGTTAATCTATTTATCGAAACTATTAAAATTTTGGCGCACCCTTGAAATATCTCCCCCAAGTCTCAACTCCATTATGACTTAGAGGAGGTCGTTATGTGTGAGATTCCTGGGATTGGAGAAGGAAATCCTTCCGCTGGCAAAGTAGGACGTATGGAATGAAGGAGGTGACTGAGGGAGTGATGCCCAAACCCAGGACGCACTAGAAAATCTGCTAAAATATGCCTAGTGCTAAATTGCTGTTGTATTTTGTTTTTCCAAGGTTTACAAGTTGTTTTTCTTATTAGGAATTATGAAACACTTGCCTTTTCTCACAACCAAACATTTAAACTATTATACTGTATATTATTCTGTATTAATGCCTGCAAATGAAGCATATAATAAAATGTGGAGGGAAAGATAGATTTTGGGTAGATGATTTTCAGTATTATATAAGGAAGAGAAAGTAAGCCTTCAGATAAATATATCATGTTCTGTATGTGAAATGGACAAAATTTGAACATACTATAGTTGGTGTATTTGTACATAGATCGATTATATACATATATAGTTGGTATGTTTGTGCACATACCAGTTATTAACAGGTATTACTCTATATAAAGAGATATTTTATATACATATATGTGTTCATGAATATTTATGCAAAATTACAGTTGGCTATACTATCTTTATGAAACAGAGTTCTCCATGAGTATAGATGATTATTCACATACACAAGACCTAAACACATACAAATGTCAACCTATTTTTATTTGTATTCCAATTCCTACTAAGAAAAGAGAGGCAAATATTCAAAGCAACCTAGAAAGTTTTGGGGAATTGAACTGATATATCTTCCTTAACTGTTTTTTAAATTCTATTCAGTATGGATTTTCAGAATTGCTTAAAGAGCATAAATTAACTTTTAATAATTTAAGGCTTGATTTTCATTCTTTCATGCTTAGTCTGCAAGGAACACCATTTTTATGTTTGTTTGCGAAGTTCAATGGAAACGATCTCGGTGACAGTTCCTGACTATCGTATTGAACCCGAGCTCTGACCTCCAGAAGGGTCCACTAACTGGGCCTTTTTTTGCAATAATCCTTAAGAGACAAATACTTGCCTTGATTGGAATATCAGAGAAAAGTGTAAGACTTAGTCCAGAATTCAGTTGCTATTTCTTAGCCGTCTTATCCCTTTATATTTGTTAGCACTCAAGGAAGTCAGAAGTTTTTAGAATGTCAGCACCAGAATTTTCTTTTAGGAAGATAAACTTTTTGATGTGGAATAGACTCAAACATGGTTCCTGAACTGCCTACATTAACATATGTTACAGCAGCACCTTGTTTTTTCAGTCCCGATTCTTCTTTATTCTCAATTCATTTCTATCCTGTGGAACAGTTCTTTGAGAAGGTAAACTTTGGAGAGACTGTGAATCATTAGCAGAGTTTTATCACATGTTTTGGAAATGGGAAATAATTTTGTCTTCATTAGAATAGTTGATATCCACCATATGGCAAAAACTGCTAGTTAAAATTTAACCATTTTTATTGATTTTTTTCACATTTCTTTGATTTTATGTCTCTGTTGTTTAAAGAATTTATAAGCTCTATGACAATCAATATGATTTTGGTAATGAAAATAGTAAGGAATATTTTACTTTTTATTAATGTGTTATCCTTTCTCTGCCAAATAGTTAACTACCATGTTTAAATTAAGAACTGCACCTCTACTCACATCACTTTCATTTTCTGACATAAAATAATATATATAATTTCTGCTTTGAGAAGTTAAAGTTCCTATAGGACCTTCTGTGTTAAGATATTCTACAATACAGCATTACAAAGACATTCTGTTTTTGTCACCCCTTT